>OX235271.1:17782748-17925422 GCA_944472155.2 Trichobilharzia szidati
GGAAAGAATCATCAGGAAAAGCATAATGGCACATCTAGAAAATAGAAGCTTATTATCAAGAACACAGCATGGCTTCCGAGGGAACTTCTCATGTCTGTCAAATCTCACTGCAAGAGAAAGCTGGGTCAAATCCAGGGACAACAGAAGACCCGTTGACGTCGTCTTTATAGACTTCAGCAAAGCCTTTGATAAAGTACCTCACGAAAGACTACTCATGAAGTTGGAAGGTTTTGGTATCAAACGCAGATTACTAAAGTGGCTCAGGGAATTCCTCATAGATAGTAGGCAGAGGGTTAGGATCAACTCGAAACTCTCCTCTTGGACAGCAGTACACAGCGGAGTGCCAAAAGGCACGGTGCTCGGACCTCTCCTATTTATTTTGTATATAATAATAATAATGTATTTCATATAAATTTACAAATTTACATGAAAATGCATGCCATTTTTACAGGCACGATCAAGTATGATATAATATCAAATCGTAGATTGTCTACAAGTTAATCGTATTTCAACTGTTAAATATTCGATACATATAATACACTCATTTTCTGAATTAGGCCGTATAGTTATTGAATTGTACAGTTGTCCTCCAGGTTGAGCGGGAAAATCGACTTCGTTCCGTTTTCATCCCGTGGTTGTAGGCATACGATAACCAACCGATATTGAGGTAAGTACACCTTTTACAAGGGATTGGAATCTGTTTTAGAAAAAATTAAAGTGCTGAGGTGAATCATTAAATTGTAATGAAATAGGTAAGTGCAAGTATCATTAATAAATGCATTAATAAAGGAAACACCCTAGGGTAACAACATTCATTTGCAATGTATAATGCTACAGATATATCACAAACTATCATGATATCCACTTTTGGTTTTAATACAATTATCCTCATGCCAGTTGTTTTTATTTTATACCTTTTTGTGCATTTAGTGCACAACCGTACCCTTCAGAGAGTAGGAGTATAATAAGTAATGAAGAGCTATAAGATGTTAAGTTTAATGGAGTAAAATGAGGATCAAGTAAAGACGTTGTCAGAAAATAAATGAGATAAGACATTGTGGAGTGGTATGAAAAGATCTGACGATAGACAGCAAGTTAATTTATAAGATGCCCCATAAATCTGAGCAGATCCCACATGGTCGCATCTCAACAATAGGCTGGGTGAATGGTATATATTTAAAGGTAGAAGCATGATCTGTCAAGGCGTTCATTGTTATCTTTTTCAAGATAAAGATTTAAGCCCTCATAAAAACCAGAAATATCTCGAGCCTTCAAATTTTTTAATGCTGTTCCTGCAGAATGGGGCGATTCACCTTAGTGTCCACCACCATATCTACTGATATCATGAGTTATCTCTGCTCACCGACTCCCCTATGGTCCTATACGCAGATGAATTAAAAATTTGGAGAGAGCTGAAGGGAAACAGTGACACGTCCACGTTGCAAGAGGACCTCAACTAATTGTCAGAGTGGTCCATAGAATGGATGCTCCCGATCAATGTGACAAAATGTGCAACCGTGCGCATTGAACAAGTAAGTACCAGCTCCTACGAACTAGAGGGAATGACACTTCCATCAATTCAGACTCATTTGGACTTAGGTGTCATAGTTAGCCACGACTTAAAAACTACAGCACACTGTCGCACGGTGGCTGCACGTATTTTCAGGCCCTTAAGGGCAATTCGCAGAGCCTTTACTAGAATCACCAGAAATATGTTTTCCTCCTTGTATACATCTCTGGTGAGGTCAAGACTAGAAAACTGTATCCAGGCAGCCAGTCCTTGGCTTAAAGCGGACTGACACATTCTAGAAAGAGTTCAAAGGAAGGCAACACGTGTGGTTCACGGCATGACTAATTTATCATACGAGGAAAAACTAGACAGTTTAAATCTCTTCTTCCTGTCATACCGTAGGTAGAGAGGAGATTTAATCACTGTTTAAAATTTTAAATAATGACTATGGACCTGACCTATTTTCTCTTTTCCTTCCCACCAGGTCGGAACACCTTAGAGGACATAGCAGGAGAGTTCAAAAGCAAGGAAGAAATCATATTGCTGTTGAGTACTGGTTCTGACACCGAGTCATAAACTCTTGGAACCGACTCCCACCACTGACCTTGTACGTGACGGTTAATTGCAGTCTTAACGGCTGGACTTATATATCACGTTCTGTCAAAATTTCGCTTGGAAATGTTTTGTCAATAATTTTTAGTAAAATTGTTTTATATGTTTTCTGTATTGATGAAAATTCCCATTTCCTGGCTACTTATGTTGGTGTCGGCGTCATGTGATCTGACTGCGACACACTGTTAGCATATTTGTTGCAATGATTAGTGTTTCAGGCAGGCCGCGTCAAAATAACGCTATAATCAGGAAGATAAGATAGTTGTAGAGAAATGTCATCTACTCAAATAGTCTACTTTATTTAGAAGTTGCACCTTTCGGCATAGTGTCATTCAATGACGACTTCACGTCTCAGGATATCAATGCAGCCTATTTTTGTGTGAAGAGCAGTACTTTTTGAAAAAAGAATTTTGTCAGTACTTGTAAATCACCTGTAAACGCTAACAGAATCGTCTTTGGGAACCTAAGTTATCATGTAGATGTGCTTTTTGCTCTCTGTGGTTGGACAGGAATTATGGTAAATTGAAAGGTTATCTCTAAGTGGATTTCATATATTTTTGTAGTGATTGGTGCATTGTACTATGGATGATGGGAATTCAGTGCACAAAAATATCTCAACTGTATTAATATTGTACCACTGTCTATTTAGCTGAATGGTAGGCTAATAAACGTAGGTGGTTGTCATGATTATTGCAAGTGCAGTGCAGTGGAGAAGGCAATTACTCGTTTAAGTTTCCTTGCTGCATTAATTCATTGCACCGTATGATTATACACATGAATTGTGGTGATTATGAGAACTTAATCTATTCAGCTTTATTATTATTATTACTAATCTATTGTCTGTTATACAATTTCCACTGACAGTAAATACTTAATGCTGCAATATTTTTGATCACCAGTAGTGGAGATGAATTTCTCATGAGATTTCCATTTACGTAAAGCAGTACAGATGCGGTATCACGAATTAATGTCTAGGTTGCATTATATGTCATTGTTATACTCATCAACACAACAGGTCTGCGTATCTTACAATATTTTAAGTGTTTCTCTATGTTGTTAACACTGCATAGTTGCTTAGAGTTGAGGTATGTTCAGCTTATATTTGATGACTACAGTTTCCTAAATATGAGAATGTAATTTCTGTAGGCTTCAGAAAACTATGCTCACTGGACATTACTGAGATTGTGGATCAATTTCTAAGCTACATATTTGCAATACCTCATTTAACGTAGACGTATTTAATGTGAAATTGACGAGAGAATGACGTCTCAACAGTATGGGTGTTTCAGAGTTTATCTTGAAATTTGCGTGTAATCCTCTAATGCTGGACAACTTATCAGGCCTATTTATGCATACGGCGTCAATATAAAGACCAGCTGTGGACTAAAAATACTTTTGATTGTATGGGAAGTTTACTTAGCATTAATAGAATCAGTGTATACTAATATATAAAATTATCTTTCGTAACTTCATGTTGTGATTCATATTTTAGGTATATGGAGGTTGTGGAATATGAAATCAGTGGAAATGTCAATCTGTCAAACTAACGCTAATACCCTTCATCAGATTTTTCATTTGTAAATTAATGAAATGCCTAATATACTCTTCTTTTCTACTCCTTCTGAACTTCTTCAATGCGTCGCTATACTATGAGCTTTCGTAATGTGTGGATTCTGATTAATGCATGTTAAGCTTAGTGGAATAGAGATTTACTACAGTATTATGAGACTGTTACTTTAATCATTCATAGGATTTCGCGTCTGTTTCTATAAAATAGCACATTGTGAAAATTAAGTAGGATTTGGCGAGTTGAATTATAATTTCGTATGTGGCACAAGTAAATGCAGTAAATTAGAGTTGATAGCTACATCATTAATCAGTTAATATGCAGTGGCATCATCAAATAGACTATCTACTTGGCGACGTGCTAAGAAAAATTTTTTATTTATCTCTGATATGCTGTTGAATCATGTGATGTTATCTAGTATCCATCATTTCTATGATCAACAACTGCAGTGTTTGAATATCTACTTTGTTAAGTATGCCGATGATCTAACTGTTTCAATGTCTGTCAACTCCCAACCAGACAGTACAGCTTTCTATCAGGAATTAGCCAATGGTCTTCGTCTAACGGCCTTAAACTAAATCCTTCCAAATGTCAGGCAATTCATTTCAGTTTTAGATGTAAAAGAAAGTTAAATGAAGCTGTTAATTCCCATTACCGTCGTACAACTGATGATAGCGATATCGAAATCAAGTTTGACGTTAAGTATCTTGGATTAATTCTTTCTTCTGGCCTATCCTGGTCTTCCCATGTCTTAGCGATTTCTAAGACAATATTTCCTCTGACTGTTCACATTAAGAAGTTAAGGCACTCAAGCATAACTTATCCCCTCCTCTTACAGTTTGTCAGTTCGTGCATCTTACCTATACTTGACCTGTTCTTCTTGCTTTAATCATCATAGTACCGTGTTTCGCAGAACTCATCACACAGCGTACCAGCCTTAAATGTATACCACATTCAGGTATAATGCTTATGAGGTAGATATGCAAATCAAAGTAAACGTTTGTACGGTGCATTCATTATTTATAAGACTAACTAGTATGTAAGAGCTACGATTTGACCAGTTATACAACGTTTAATATATTGCTTCAGTCAGGTTTAATATATTTAGACACAATTAACCTACGCTGCTTACTTCTATGACGTATTACTTAAAGCTACGTAGTTACCTCAAAGTGGTTTCCGCTGAAGGTAATCTCCCATAGCTAATACCTTAGTGAGCAACTTAACGTTATCTTTGAATTTCAAAGTAAAAGCGGATATCCTGAGAATCTTCTTGATAAAAAGATCGTCTCCCACTCGAAAAAAGTAAATATACCCTAATCTCAACGAAATCGTTCAGAGGTGTTCATCCTATCACTTCAAATGACTCACTATTTGCAGTCACTTAAGAAGGAAGAATAAATTTACCGAAGATAGTGTGCTTATGACTTCTAGATATCCTAATGTACCATGAGGGAAAACCTATATCCATAGGGTTCTAACAGTTAGAAGCGTGATATTAATCCGAAACACGACGACTACGGTTCTCAATCACGGAACATCCCACTTTGCTACCTAATCTTCTAATCGTATTAACAGATGTTTCGCCAAGGAAAAGAAAACCAATGGTTTTAGGAAAATTTATTTAGTTTTCTTAAAGATCATGGGCATCCGTATTTATAACCACGGAGAAACCACAAACATTCAAAAAGTAGGAATTTCATTATTTGAAATGAAACAAGGAATCTGTATTCAGCCAATATTTTCAACCCGAATAATAAGCAGCTTCTCGGCTTGTTGTAACCACCGATTGTAGACCACAACCCGAAACGTTATTCTTGCTAATTCAAGTCTTACCTTTAACTGGGATAGTTCTTACACTCACCAGATCACCATGTTATCCGCTTTCTAAGTCGTTTTGCAACACACTGAATGACTGTTAACACTGGCTTTGCTACAGGCGGTCCTAGTTCATGTATTCGGATCTAGTACATTGGGCATTATTAAACATAGGTAACACTTACCATTTAGGGGTTTCTGATTGCTATCAAGTTTTTTTCAGTTCCAAAACTACGTACAGGCGCAACAGACTCATTCTTCTCATGTGGCTCAACCTTGTTTGATTTAGATTCTCTGACAATATATCTGACTCTCTAACTGATAATATACACTGATGGTATGGTCAGCTTCTCGAAATGCTTTAAAGCTTTTTCAACTTCAAACCACGTTCTGAAATATTCGGGTTTAACATGCTCTTGAACACCCTGATCGTATTGTCCTCACCAGATTGACTCGTAGATAGCTGCATGTTGTGAACATGAATGTGAAAGACATTGTTTTTTCCAGATTTCTCCCCTGTAAGTAACCAATATAGCCAGAAACAATAACGGCAACCAGCAAATAAACTAAAAACAGCAGCTTTTGTCAGCTAAACATGTTCACGTGCATATTCTCCAAAACTTCCACACAGCACTATTTCACTGAAAGCTGAAAAACGACTAAAACACTAAAACCACACATGAATGCAAGGTATGAAACAACTATAATGGAATGTATGCACTGATCTGGTAGTAAAACTTTCAAAACCAACGAAATAACTCATTTTAACAGCAACGGAAACAAAAATGAGTTGAAAAGCAGCATTTGTGAACAATATGCATCAAGATAAGTTGTGAATAACTGCAGGATAAACGTAAAACCCAACGTGTAAACGAACGGCTACGGAACTGCAATCTAACATGGCCGACTAACATGGACGAAAATGCCCCTTGAGCGTCTTACACCATCAACGACCCTGAGCATGCGGGATAATTTCAGCCGATAATTTCAGTCGATTCAACACAATGTTTAAGATTTCAAATAATGACTACGGACCTGACCTATTCTCTCTTTCCCTTCCCACCAGGTCGGAACACCTTAGAGGACATAGCAGGAGAGTTCAAAAGCAAAGAAGAAATCATATTGCTGTTGAGTACTGGTTCTGACACCGAGTCATAAACTCTTGGAACCGACTCCGAGAAGAAGTGGTGTCTGCAACCTCAGTTGATTCGTTCAAGAAGGGTTTGGACAACCACAGAAATTTACTAGAAAAGGATTAACATAGGCTCCAAGCCTTCTTTCCTCAACCAATAAATCTGAATCGGAAATCTTTAAGTGAATTTATGTAAAACTCATGCAGAAATTTTGCTAGTTTAATATTGTGAATAGGTGCCTCATTGATAGGCCTCATTTTCCAGTAAAAATGGATGTGCGAAACTTTAAAACTGGAGGGGATATGCAAATACTACAAGCACTGCTCAGATGTGCTCAACAGCATTCTAAGATTTTGAAAACATGGAAATCAAATTGAAATAAATGACATCCCTTATCTGAACTTTCGAGGGAGACAGAGAATACCAAACTCAATTATATAGAGGGCTAAGAGGAGTTTAACTACTGTACATTTGTTATTGAAATACATATCTGTTCCTCAAATGATTTGTTTTAAAAGTGTCAATCATGACCTAGCTACTTGATCAAATTAAATCTACTGGCGGGTTAGTTCGGTATTTTTCGCGATGTTTATGGTAGCTAGTATTCTTTATAATTCAGAAGTTTTGGAACATAAAACCTCACCTGATATTAACTCATTCCCCTGCTCACTGGGTACCTTCTAAATAGCGTCGGTTCACTGGGATTAACAAATCTAGATTTAATCTCTCTCTCTGTACATATATGTACATATATATTCATAGTATACCAGCCGCATATACTGGTATATTTGCGAATTAACCATATTCTTACTTAACCATATTGAATTCCTTAACGACACTAATATGGACAGCCTTATTCACTGCTATCTATTTCATCAGTTAAGCATAACCGATAATCCAATGTCTAGACAAGTGTAGGGAGCCAGATAACTCCATTATGGATAAGATATTATTTTGATAAATCACAGTGTTGTACAGTAATATTAACTGATATTACTGTACAACACTGTGATTTATCAATATAAAATCTTATTCATAGTGGAGTTATGCTCTACCACAGTGGCCAAGTTTTATACAGATTCAGATTATAAGGATAGAAGGCTCTTGTTGCCTATGTTAATCCTCGCGATATATATCTCTGCAGAGATCCAGTTTCTCTTTGAAAGCGTTCACCGATGGAGCTGTTACTACTGAATCAGGTAAGGAGTTCCAGTCGTTGACCACTCTGTGAGAGAATCTAAACTCCAAACGTATTTTATTCGACCTTGGTTTGAGCACCTTCTTCTGGTGACCCCGTAAATGTATTCTAGAGGGAGAGAAAAGGTTTGAAAGGTCAATCCCTAAATCACCCTTGAATATACGGTAAGCCAAAATTAAGTCGCCTCTCCTCCTTCGATATGATAATGGGAAGAGATTTAAATGCTCCATCCTCTTATCATAAGGAAGGTGTGAGATGCCATTAACTAATTTTGTTCCTACCCTCTGTACTCTTTCCAGGGTATGTGCCTCCTTTTTGAAGCATGGACTCGCCGCTTGTATGCAGTACTCTAGATGAGGCCTGACATATGTTGCATAGAGTACTTGGAACATACCCTCGTCTAATCGTTTGAAAGATCTTCGAAGTGCCCATAGCATTCGAAAAGCCTTAGCTGCGGCTCGATTACAGTTCGCCGTTGTTTTTAAGTCATGGCTAACAATAATTCCCAAGTCCTTTTGTTCCCTAACATCTGGCAGTTCTGTGTCCCCCATGGAGTACGACGTGTAAGACTTCTGACCTAGGTGCATTACTGCGCTTTTCTTGGAATTAATTTCCAGACTCCAAAGGTTAGCCCATTCGGTTAATTTGTCTAGATCGTTTTGTAGTACCAACCTATCATCGCTACTATTTACGGTTTTCCATATCTTAATATCGTCCGCAAATAGTAAGGAAGATGAGGTAAGAATTTTCGGCACTTCATTTACGTATAATAAGAATAGCAGGGGGCCCAGTACCGTTCCCTGAGGTACTCCACTTAGTACTGCTTTCCACCCTGACAGTACACCATTAACCCTTACCTTCTGTCTCCTATCCATCAGGTAGTCACTAAACCACTCGCATAAGCGTTGGTCTAATCCAAAATGTTTAAGTTTACTAAGAAGACCTAAGTGGGATACCTTATCGAATGCTTTACTAAGATCGATAAATACAACGTCCAGTAGATGGTTTTTATCCCTGGCCTCGACCCAATCTTCCCTAGCTAACAGTAAGTTTGTCAAGCAGGATCGTCCTGGTCGGAATCCATGCTGTTCCACTGCCAGTAAGCCATGTTTTTCCGTATGAGCTAAGAGCTGGTCCCTTATGAGTTTTTCTAACACCTTTGCTATAATGCAGGTCAGACTTACAGGCCGGTAGTTAGATACTAACTGTCTATTCCCATCTTTGAAGATGGGGCTTATAAAAGCATCTTTCCAGTCTCTGGGTAACCTAGCCTGGGTCAGAGACATCTGAAAAATCTCCGTAAGTGGAATGTATATTATATCCGCCAGGGAGCTTAGCAATCTAGGGTGAAGTCCGTCTGGTCCAGGTGATTTACCTGGCTTCAACTTAGACAGTAGTTTCAGAACCATTACATCATCTACCACAATTGGGGGCATTTTAGGGGCTACACCAGTTACCTCGCTACACCCCTGGGTGGTACGATTAGACGAAAAAACATCACAGAAATATTCGGAGAGCACCTCAGCTTTTGTTTCGTCTGATTCTGCAGCCTCTCCTGTGTTGCTAATGAGGGACGGTATGCCACTACTAGTTTTAGTCCTACGTTTGATATACGAGAACAGTCTTTTTGGATAATGCACACAATCCAGTACTAACTGTCTCTCATACTCTATACGACTTTTGTCAATCTCAAACTTGCAAAGGTTTCGAACTTTGCGGTATTCTACCCGAAACTCATCCCTTCCAGTCACAGCAAACCGGTCCCATAAGTTCTTTCGTTTTCTTAGTAACCTCCTTATTTCATTACTAATCCAAGGTGGTTTATGAGATAATTTTCGAGGCGTAGACCAAGGTACAAAGGGTGCAGTGACGCACTCTAGTGTATTCCTAAATCCCATCCAAGCCTCCTCGACAGTCTGGTGTGTGTTAACAGACCAGTTAGCTAGGGTTGCTGCATTTCGGATTGCAGGTATATTCGCTTTCCAAACGTTTGGGCGAGCGGCTGTTGACCTATGTATGACGGCCTGGATCCTGAACATAAAAGTAATAACTATGTGGTCACTACTGCCTAGCGGCGCCAGGCACCTAATGTTACCAACATCCTCCTTCTGGTGTGTTAGCACCAAGTCTAGAGTGGATGGATCATGTTCAGGATGGTATCTTGTTGGTGCATCCATATGCTGCACAAGTGCGCATTCAAGTACTGCCAGTATTAGTTCCCTATTGAAACAATTGTACGAAGTAGTTGATGTTAATTCCTCCCAATTAATATGCGGGGCATTAAAATCACCTACTATTAGACACCTATTCTTTCTACTCCACGTCCTGAGGTGATTTATAACGAAATTGTCAGCTTGGCTGGTAGGACTTCTATAAATAACCCCTATCGTTACAGTGCCTTTGTTCAAGTTAATGACACAACCTGCGGCTTCACAGGTGCCACTGTCATGAGCTTCCGACAACGTCGACCTAATTCCTATGTCATCTCGAATGTATAGAGCGACCCCCCCCACCTTTCCGGCTACTTACTCTGTCTGCTCTAATGCAGATGTACCCAGGTATGAGTGGAGTTAAGTCTATACCCATTAACAACCATGTTTCGGTGATAGCAATCACATCCGGCTGTAGTTCCTCAGTCAACACTCCTAGTTCAGGAAGCTTATTCCTAAGACTACAAGCGTTCGTGTAGCATACTGAGAGACCTATGTGTTCACTCGACTTATGAACAGAGGTCTGGGTAACATAGGTTTCCGAGACCTCACTACCCGAAAACCCAATAGTTTGATGTCTTTTTCACCTTTTTCTAATCGGGCCTTTAGTTCAGCCACAGCTTCTCTTCTCCTAATTCTATCTTCCAAAGGCCAGTCTGGCCTAATTCTCATTTTTTTATTCTTCATCTTGAATGCGTTGTTGAGAATAATAGTTTTCTCCATCTCGTTCCCCAGTACCACCTTCAGCAGTCGTGGGGAACTTTCCGTTGCATCGGCGATTCGTTTACCGATTCTGATGACTTTCCTTATGTGAACACCATTCGTTTTTTCCGGAAGTATTTCACGGATGATGGAGCTAACTATTTCGAGATCGTCAGCATGTCGAGCAGCTGGATCTACCTTCTTCGATTCCTCCAAATTCCAAATTACTATACTGTAATTTGAATCCGAAGGTTTAATCTTGTCAGTGTTTACGGCCGTTGAGACCTTATCACTAACCACAGTACTTTTCTCTTTCCTGTGATTCTTGAGCTTCCTACTCTTCGGCACTAGCCAGGTGGAATCAGATGGTTCCACTTTACTCTCGCCGCAGTTGGAAGCTGTGCGTTCACCAGACACGCAACGCTTCATCGCTGTGGTATCACCCTGCTGTCTTACAATGTTGGCACTGTTTGCCCTCCTAGGTTTTCGGGGCTTTTTACGTGCTATTGTTGACTGCTGGGCACACTTCACCTCTGTTGCTTCTTTCGAAGCTAGGGGATGTGGTTCTGCCTTAGTTTTATGACTAAGGTCAGAATCCTCGTTTATAACATCTGTACTAGATGTTGCATTTTTCCCCTCATCAGAGGTTTTTGGTAACTTCTTCGACATGAGAAGTCCTACGGCCTCTTGGATGAGGACATCCAACGGGTTTGCACAAAATTTGCACATCCATGGAGATGACGGCTTGCTGCTTCTCCTATAGGCTGATGGTGATAAGCCAGTGCAAACTTTATGGAACCATAGGTTGCAGTTATCACACTGCATCCCATCCTCCACCGGAAAGTGGCAGTCCGGTCGTCCACAACTATTTGTGGGATTCATGCTAGTATAAGCTGCTTAAGTTACACACAAATTATATATATATATATACCTAAATACAGAGATATAAAAACACAAAAAGTCACAAAAGTGCACAAAAATAGACACTACTTTAACTAATTAAACCAGTTAAAGTAAACCAAAAAGCTTCTGATGCGATTTACACAACAAAAGCAGAAGTTACTTCACAACGTAAAAAATGCCACTCTCTTTTCGAAGCGCGCGCGATGTTATCCTTATAGGAAGCCAGATGATGAGCACACTACGTCAACTAGGATTGAATTTGGATCCATTACAAAAACTTTGGGGGCAAGAGTAAGCAGCAGACACCAAAGTCAGGTGACCTTGATTCGACCAACCAGGTGTCTCAGAACTACAAATGGGTGCTAGTTATAATCCTCGTTGCAAGTGTTTCCTAGATTTGGTTTTTGAATTCTCTGTAAAAAATCGGTTGATAGGTAGAGTAACTAAACTATAGTAGCCCAAAACGAAGCTACCTATCGCGACCGATCAGATTCTTGAGAAGTAGAAATGTGTTTGAAATAAATGTCTATATACAACAATGCAGTGTTAAAAATGGTTACATAGGATAGTATTCTTGTATATGTTCCAAAATAAACCTCCGAATTTCTCACAGGAGTCCTCATATTCAGGTTAAGCTGATCTCTGTACATGAATTCGTCTAAGTCACCAATCCGTTCATCGGGTAGTTTCTATCTAGGCTGCTATAGTTTAGAGTCACCGTAAGTCGTACGTAATGGGGATGTTTCTAGACACTTCCTTCTCAAAATCAAAACTCTCTCTTAGTATGTGCGTATGTGCGACCAGTATCTGCTACAACTGCAGAAATAGAGAATGAATTGGTTTGATATGCCTATAACCACTTCTATGAAAAACTGGGGTCATCTTTTGCAGCATATTAGAGATATATGCCCTCTATGATTCGTTTTCACTACATATATATCATAGGTACACTTTTTTATAAATTAAGTACCACTTTTCACCTAGAAGAATCTAATTGGCCGTCTGAAGTTGGTGTCTATTCTTTACTGTTGACCGCTGCAGACAACCGTCCCTCTTTCTTCAATGCGCCCTAAGTCTTTTGCCCTAGAGGTCTACAGTGGACCCAAAGAAATTCAACGCAATCGCTTATGTATACGCGTAAGACATTCTTAATAAATAATGCTATTGGTTTCGGGATTATTTCAAAGATCCTTCAGTCGGATTGTCGGTGCCTGCTATGGTTTAGCTTCTCAGACTAAGAAGTTTGACAATTTCATCATGTAGTCGTACTTGTTTTCAAAATACATTTGATCTAGTCTATGCAACATAGTGCAGAATCTTTATATTCGCATAGAAAGACTTTCGAGGGGTGTGGGGGAGAATATAACTGAAAAATTCTTTGTTTGCATTGTCTTCCCTGTTCACTCTGTTTCACCACGTATTTCTTAACAGAGGATTTATTTCCCTGATTAACAATTTTGGGGCAATGGAATTTTTAGGGGATCGCCAACATTTGGACTGACCTCCCTTTATTTACTACCTTGAATTGCTCCGATATTACCCTTAGGATTTTTACTTGGATTGTGTAAAGCTTATGTGTCTTTGCAGTTAACTAGTGTTTAAATCCATGTACATCCGTTATGGTCAAACGGTCTACTTAAACTATTAGTACTTGTGGCTAGGAGCATTTGATGAAATATCTGCGGGAAGTATTTTGTGAACAACTGTTAACGAAGTGTATAATGGAAAATGATTTCGCTCGACATGAATACACTGTATATATATATATATATATATATATATATATATATATTATTATTATTACAGATCGTACTCGGGTATTGGTTGCATTCTCATCGTCTTGGAATTCTTAATTGTACCGATTGTAGTTGATAATTCAACACAATGATCAGCTTTTTTGATTATGGAATACAGGGAAGATCGTGGTCACTGACTAATAATGTGTCGTTCCTATAGTTATGAAGTGATTTCGTCCGTCTTGTGTACAATGACGGTCATTTCCTACTAATAAAGGTAGCTTCAATATGTACTCTATTTGCAATGGACAACTGATCTGACAATCGGTGTCTACAGTATATTATGCCTGTCAGATGTAGAAAGTATAGCATGTAAGTAGCACAAGTGATAGTAGATTGACGGGTCTGATTGTTTATATTCTACTGAATAAACGACACTGCATGTAATTGTATTATGGACTGATTAGTGTGACGATCAACAACCTTCAAGTAGAAGGAATGCTTCGAAAAAACTTTTTTTTATTACTCTCCACACTAGGAAATTGAAAATATTCGTCGTAATAACATAAATGCCTTGATAGAAATTTTCAGTCTGAATTTTTTCATCACTATATTTTTTCTTAAATAGAACTTATGAAGTGCATCTTCAAGTGTTGTTAAATGGGACTACCATGACTCACAATGACCATTCTGTTTTCTTTGTTATTTGCTTTAGGTCCGAATATGTCAATAGACCTTCCTGAGGCTAAGGCGGATACTTTACAGGAAGTCTTCTCGGACAAGTTCCAATATATTAACTTGGATCATTATAACATTTACCACTTTGAAGAGCTCCCAATTGATGGTCGACGTTATCAGTACCGATTGTCTTCTAAGGGCGACTTGATGACTGTAGTAACTCATATAGCAGGGAGAGCAGTTCTGTTGGTGTCTGTCTGGACAAATATGGATTATGAGAAACGTCTACGTGAAATACATCAGCATATTTTAGAAATGGAGCGTACAAGTTCTATTCCTACGGATTTTCGAGGTGTGTTTTTTGTCTTAAATTTATACAAATCTTTGGGGTCGAAATGCTTTTATCTTCAAGATATTTTTCACTTTCATGATTTAATATGTTTACTTGAAGCACACGAATTAGTCCATTTATTTTTTCCAGTAAATATTACTGTTTCATTATGATACACCTAATTGTAGGCATGAGGTTTTACTATTTGTTGGGAGATGGATATTTGATTTCTTGGTTTATCGAATTGTAAATTATTTTTCTTAGGACTGTGTTTGCTCTTTTTCTAACATGCTTATCTGTCTTGACATCTAGGTGGTTGTCGTATTTTAGAAGCTGCTCTAGAGAATTTCAAAACACTAATTCTTAAAATGTTGAAACAATCAGGCAATATCTATCATCCTAAACAGATCAAAATGGATACTAAGAAACTTCAAGAATTTGAAAACATGCTCTTAGTTTCACCACCGTCAGTTTGCTTCCAGTTTAAATATTATGTGGCTGGTAGGTATATTGTGCGTCTGTGGCACAGCGGTAGAATGCTCGCCAACCACGCCTCATATGGTTCGGGGTTCGATCCCCGGCTACGGACACACTCACTTACCTCTCTAAACCAGTAATAAGACTGTTAAAGAGGGAACGTTGGGCATGAGGCTAGTAATGCCATCTCGTGAAAATAAACACTGCTACTAAAACTTAAAACCTCTAGCTTGAAGCCCCATATGCTCCACTGGGAACGTAAAGGAATTAAAAAAAGAAGAGGTAGGTGTATTTGTATACGCCAAATGTTTCCCAGTTAGCTTGTCCCTTTCTGGTTCTACATCTCACTACCCTTTTTGTCACTGTGCATTTGACATCAACACTTTTCATTATGAAAATTCATATACAATTATGTATTATGAAAGACTACAACCTCATTGTTTCTCCCTCCTTCAAAGCGACTATACCTACACAGTCTACTTAAATGTGGTCTGGTGGAGATGGGGTTCAGTCGTGGCTTGAGCGCTCGACTTTCAATCCATGGTTCATGCTTCACCCCTACTTCAGCCTGAACAACTGGATAGTATTATTAGGCCCGACACAATAAATGTGGCTCATAGGCCCCAGTATTGTCCAAATGAGTAATGACTCACTAATTAAACGTCTGACTTGCGTATCTCAGTGAACTGTAGAGTCTAAAACAATTATTACTGAAGATTCTAAAACACTTGAATATTGCGGCAGAGCACAATTCCCTTACAGTGCTTAAGTTCTGTTCTTACGTGTATAATACAAGGACTCTATGCTATAATTAAAAAAAAATTTAAAAAATAAACGGAATGAAGTTGATAAACTCAAATAAAAACTCAAATGTATGATCAGTGACAAAGATTATGATATCTTAGATGCAATATCCAAAAAAACAACAACAAGAGACGTGGCAGCCCTTAAGAAAATTATGAAACACGCAAATTAAGTAATTCAACTAATTAATTGAAGAAGAAAACAACACACAGAAAAAATGAGACAGTTGACAACAACATTTTATCAACTGTTGATTGATAAGACAAAGTGGGTGAACAACCCACATCATCAAGAGGACTGAGCTGTAGTGAGATAAAAGTGCTTGAGAAAGTATTAAACTCCCATCCATGAGACAGTTAGTAAGCTGAAACCAGAGGATGTCATTCCTAACGTAGAGGTAATTTTAAATTCAAAAGGTGAGACAGCAGCAGAAAAGGATGTTCATTAGCACTAAAACAGCAAAAGAGAAAGCACACAGCTAAACTTAACAAAATCGGAAAGACTAGGTCTAGTAAATCTTAAACATGGTCATTGCAAAGGCTGATAAAGGCAATTCAACAGTAATTATGCATAAATCTGACCATATCAAGAAAGTTATTGAACACATCTGTAGACGCAGTAGTGAATAAGACCAAAAAAAATTATAGCAGATTTAGTGCTCAGAAAAATGTGTAAAACTAATAATGCCAATAGAATACATGGTACTATTGAAATATACAGACCAAGCTATTGTATAAAATTAATAGTTAATTTCAAAAATACACCCATTTACGAATTATCTAAACACTTAGCTTTAATATTGTGTCCTATCAGAAATTGTTCAAATTCTGTCTGTCTATGTGGTTTAAACATAGAACTTTGTACCAGTGGGCAGCAGTTCGAGTCGCCACACTTCACTCAGCACACAAAGCCAAAGACGAAAGTAAAAAGAAATGCAAAATATAGACAGTAAACAGAGATATGAGGCAAACACAATAGTAATATCGAAGAACAATATAGTTTCATCGGAAATTACAAGTCACAAGGAGTGGATGCATCTGCGCCAGTCATTGAGGACGATTTTGAGCCACATCACCAATTGTCTCCAGATTCCATTTGGGTTTACCTCCCCGAGGACTCCAATCAGTCTACATCTTCCTCCGTGGCTGGCTTAAACTAACTGTTGTGGATTTCACTGACTAATGAGGCCATGTTTTTGTTTGACCACACTGGCTCTTTTCCAGCTTGATCCTATGTCAGCTAACATTGCTTGTCGAGGAAGGCGATGGCTAGACATGCATGCGTAACACATGTTTTAACCATCTCAGTCGATGTAGGTTCACAGCCTCGTCTATTGATTTCCCCTCCCTCCTTACCTAGTACTTGACCGAAGCCTAACCTCAATATTGCGCACCCTAGTATACCACTGGAAAAGAGCCAGTGGTGGTGAAACGAAAAGATGGCCTCATTAGTCAGTGAAATCCACAAGTTAGTTTAAGCCAGCCACGTAGGAAGATGTAGACTTCCTGACTGATTGGAGTCCTCGGGACGGTAAACCCAAATGGAGTCTGGAGACAATTGGTGATGTGGCTCAAAATCGTTCTCAATGGCTGGGCGCAGATGCATCCACTCCTTGTGACTTGTAATTTCCGATGGAACTATATTGTTCTTCGATATTACTATTGTGTTTGCCTCATATCTCTGTTTACTGTCTATGTTTTGCATTTGTTTTTACTTTCGTCTTTGACTTTGTGTGCTGAGTGAAGTGTGGCGACTCGAACTGCTGCCCGCTGGTGCAAAGTTTTGTGTCGAAAACAGACAGACAGACAATATCTCAGTTAGTGCAACATGCTTTTTTGGCAGTACTGCCGTTTCTACTTCCTTCATTTTGACTACCCACCAGTAATTGTGGTCATCACGAAGGCTTCTAAATAATTTGCTTCTAGGCAGTCAGTCGGTCAGTTTCTAGGCAGCTTTCATTTTCTATTTCTAGTCTTCTAGAGTTAAGCAGTTAAGTAGAACAACAAAGACCTACTGATCACTACTAACCTTTGAATACACTACAACCTTTGAATACGGCAGACTAAATATGGCTCCTTAGATTCTGAAACAATTCAGTATTCTTTATCTAATTCCAGTCTCTTCCGTCCATTATACTCTCACTATATTTGTTTCCCTACTTCGTGTACTTTTCCAAAGTGTAGCAACTCTGATTGATGGACTCTTATGCAAAGTTACCGTCTTATACGTCACTTTGTAGAGGTTTTCAGTTAGTACTGGATAAGGACAAGTGAAAATCTGAACAAAATTGTGAGAGACGACTATCACTGTCGATTTGTGAATATGGGACTTTGTAAATAAATTTAGAATGCTTTGCCGACTAACACCTTCCCTACTTAAGAGTTACTGTCGCCTTTTAATGAAACTAAAACTGAGCATTTTACTTTCTGTAGCCGAACTCGACAGTTTCCGATGGAATTTAGCACTTATTTCTGAACTATACAACCACAGGGTGCGTGATTGGAAACTGCGAAAATGCATTCACCTGAATCACAACCTTTTTTGTTATTACCAGCCTGTATGACTGGGCAGCACAAAAACCCATTTGTTGAAATTTATGACCTAGACCCTTAGTTCATGGTCACACAGTCGTCTCCCTAAAACTCTTTGCCTCGTCTTTTCCAGAAAAACTGCTTTACTTTCGGGATTTCAGTGTTTATGCTCCTCATGGAATGTGGATGTTAGTTTAATATAATCTTTGATGCATAGGCCTAAAGGCAAATTTTTAACTAGATGATTATCTAACGGTGGTATATTATATGGTAATTTGCAAGTATTATTTAACTGGCCCCTTTTTTATTTTATAGCTCAGTTTGAAGTCGAAGAAGAAGCCTATACGTATGTTCTTTGATCTCACTTTATATAGACATTGAAATGTGGTTAACTGCTGCCCTAAAAGACAAGTGTGTAACCGATGAATTTCGGCATCAAAGTCCTCTCTACTTATCCTAGTCTAGTCACATGAACAGCACATACATCGAATGTGCTCCATATCCAACTACGCAGACGTTTACTGGGTCGTTGAGTTGCATTTCCATTAAGGGACCAGAAAGCCTTCTTAGGGGTGGTCACAAATAAGCCAAAAAATGTCAATGTATTTTTTTATAAAATTTTAAAAAATTTACATTGACATAAGTAAAAATTACATTTGTAAAGTCTCATCGAAATTGTAATAAATAATTCCAACGTTTCGTTCAACAAACTGCTCTAAACTGCTTCAGGGAAATTCGTCAAAGTAACAAAGGTTTATACATATATATAAGGACAGATCTTGTCTCTAAAATCCTTGTCTAATTATGTGAGAGTCATGGTTAGTCATGAACGAAATTGCATGAACTGTGATTGAAATTCGACCACAGGTTTACTGTTATTACAGGATTAATCATGAGCTGACATTAGGTGGAGAATTATTGGAAAACTTTGGACAGCTGTTTCGTCCTAGTTCGGAACTCCTCAGCAACACGTTTCCACCGGGGTTTGAGCCCAAAACCTTCTGGTTGTGAGGCGAGCTCATAAACTTTTCAGCCACCAGGACTCGAATCAACAGTCCATGAATTCCAACTTCTGCCAATTCGTGATATATATATATATATATATATGCGATTTACAATGGTGTGTGTGCGCATAAGGGGACAGTTGTAAATCAATTGTTAACCTTTCCATAAGAAGATATAAACAATCGGGAAATTAGATCAGTTATGATAAATCAGCGATACATATCCATTTTATTTATTAATCAGGACTTGCCATTCATCAGCTAACATCATTATCACGCCTGTTAAAACTTTTGAGATTCATCTATATATGTAGGGCTTCTGCAAATATTTTTTTTTACATATATCTACTTCTCACTCGACGCCCAATTATTGTGGAACTATTTGATCACAGTTTATTAAAATTTAAATTGACGATGGTATAAAAAAAAATCCACAGTTTGCAGAAATTCACCTTTCATTGTAGACCCTGGAATATTGAAAGGTGCTCGTGAGAAGATTCTGAGGGAGATGTAATCAGCCAGACCTAATGATTGTTGCATGATAAGGTAATTCTATTTGCTTAACCACACACTGTCTGTCTGGCTATCAGATTTCAGTGCTAAATTCTATGATTATGAAAACTGCTTACTTTGGCTAACGCCGCCCTCAAGTCAACTCATCTTTTTTTTATAGTTGTCATCACTGGCTTTGAACTATCCGCTCGCATACAGTATTTATTGTGTGTGTGTGTGTGTGTGTGTGTCATTCTGGGCGACATTGTCGTATTGGGATTAGTAACCTACTAAATTGACCGGTACTGGGTAGCTAACCTGCATTATAACTGTGGTAGATGTTTCACCTTGATCGCAAAGTCCACAAGGGATTGTCACTGTCAGTTAGTTTAAGTTTCCGCTATCGTGGATGCATTTTTGTTTCCGCTTTCTTTAGGAATACTGCTTAAATAGCAGTCTGCCGATCATTGGGTAGTTTCCGAATAGATTTAAATTATTAGGAGATTCACTCTATACCTGTGAATTACGTTTTACACACATCGTACTAAAATGTGACACATATCCAGGTTGTTTTTTGATTCTTTCACACTGGCAGATTTATAAATTGAGTGGTGAGTTATTGTATCCCTTCTTCTTGATATTGATCAATGGTTCGATTGTTTCTGGGTTGTATAAACAAGAAATTCATAGAAATTCCCTCTGCTTCAAAAATATTTGAAGTGTGTGGGGTGGATGGGTGAAGGGGGGCCTCAGGATGGTCGGGAGTGGGTGCCTTGCGCTGTGGGTTGGCCACCCCTCCGCACACCTCTTGAAATGCTCCCATATGACCGGGCGTCTTACATAGCCTCTCCTGAGGAAGTCCTACTCACTGCCTTCACGTGGCGGAAGTGTTTTTTTCACCAAAGTGAGAGGGCGAAAGCGGATGCCCGGCGCTCTTCACCGGGTTGACTGTCCATTGGATGACAGTCTAGGGGAGATGGCTAAACCCTGACTCCAAACCTCCAACGACTGGCGTATGAAGCTCACTGGAGCTCACCGGCAGACGTATGGACAAAGGGCGTGTTGGATGTCCTAGATGTCTGGCCCCATTCAAAAAGGCGTATGAACCGAACTCCGGTGACCGGCTGCCAATGGATAGTGGACTCCCTATTCCACTCCTACTGCCTTGTAGGTCACACTTGGTTGTGTAAAGGCTAGAGCTGCACTCTCAAACAAAAGGCCGAGCGATTCTGGGGACATCACTCGTACCAAATTCCCATGAAACTTCATGAACTCTCTTACAAACGACTCACCATGACATCAGATCGCCGCGCCTGGGCAGCGATGATTCGAGATGTTCATGAAGCCGGCTCATCCTCCCGTAGGAGATAGCCGAAGTAAAGTAAAGTAAGTAAGTGAAGGGGGGCTGGGTATATGCGTTCTGATGATGCTAACCACTGACTCGACTTTCACTAGGTTGGTTTGCTGGTTGTCGAAGTGTGATCATCCCTTGGATAAAGGTCCGAGTATTTATTCCGATTTGTCAAACTCTGCTTTTAGTTTGACTGATTGTTAGTGACTGCCAGTATTGAGTATACTTCTATCAGACAGTTATAGTTTCTTTTTTCAAGTATTGGTTTTGTAGGGATTTCGTTTGATTGCATGGAGAGGATTTCATCATGAGCTGACATCGGTTAGAGAAAATTAATCTGATGATCACTAGTGACTGGCCCTATTCAGGCAGTTAACCTGGGGTTCTAGTCGGAAGCCGTGACCAGTAGGGTACACCAGGTTGAAGATGAGGCAGTAACTCATCGAAAAGGATATTGCGAAAATGGTCGCGCTATGCCGCGTGAATTGGCAAAAGTTAGAATTCATGCTTTGGCCATTGGATCGGGTCCCAGTGGCTCAATGGTCTACGAGCTCGCTGACCTTGTAACCAGAAGGTCCCGGGTTCGAATCCCAGTGGGTGCGTACTGCTGGGGTTTCTTTTCTTTTAAATACTTTCTATGAAGTGGGGATTTCAACTGATAATAGGGTATAAATATGCTTGTCTTTATTTCGTATTGTATATGTAGAATTACATTCACTAAAAAATTTTAAGTCGCGAAAAATACCCATTAAAACGTTGGAATAAGAACAAATTAGTTCAGAGAAGAGTCTCTTTTCGGCGAATTCATTCACTTAGCTGTACAGTCGCAAATATATACAATTAATTTTGTGTGTATGTGTACATTAGGTTTGTCAAAATCAAAATAACAGTTAGTGTGGGTTGTTGATTACATCATCAAAATAATTAAGAAATTAAAATGTGATTAATAATCAAAGTTGTAACTAAGTGGGGTGAAGATTGGTAAGATGTGAGTAGGATTACGTAATATAGACATGTTTAGAAAGATTAGATGTTAGTGAAGGAGTATGGAGACAATCATGAAAATAAACTAGATAATAGGTGAAGAGATTGAATGGGTTAGTTACTAAAAATTATTATACGAAAATTGCAAAAACAAAATTTGATAACAAAATGTTGATGACAGATAAACTTTAAATTAAACCCACGGTAGTAGGAGGGGGTGGAGAAGTTTCTTCTGTGTGCATAACTCAGGCTTTTCCATCCAAATCGCTAGGGCTTCAGTAATACAAAGTAATACAAAGCTTGTCGATTTTGGAAGGCTTCTTTTGACTTTATAGATGACTTTGAACGACTTCTCCTTGCAAATCGAATGACCAGTGTTGAGTATATGCTCCATGATGGCGCTCCTTATTGCTCCGTTGTTACCTTTCCGTAGCCAGGCGGGATAGTGTTCTTGAACTCTTTTAGATAAAACTCGCATCGAACGACCTATATACCTCGCTCCGCAAAAGCAGGTGAATTGGTAGATACACATGGAAGTGGTCAAATGCTATAGTTTATCTTTAGAGTAGTTGAAGAACAATGGCCGGGAGGAAAATGTCAGTCGTAGTGTGGCAGCGAAGAATGTCCTTCTGAGAGCAGTAGATATCCTCTTCTTCAAGGCGTCAGCCAGAAGGTCACCTTTGAAGGGTACATTCATGTAGACCATCTTCTTCTGCACTGTAATGGGTTGTTCTTTGTAAGTCTTAGGCTTAATATGCTTGTCTATAAAACGAGGTGGGCAGCCATTCTCGAGCAGTGTCTTCCTTAAGAGGGCGATCTCTTCCTCTATTGATTCAGGACTGCAGATTTTTCGGATTCTAGACGCCAGTGATATTATCAAGTTTCGCTTGCGACTAATTGGTACCCAACTGTAGAAGTTTGTCAACTGACCGTTCCATGTAGGTTTTCTGTGTACTGATCTGTTCAAGGTACCATCGGTCTTCTTACTTAAACGAACGTGCAGAAAGGAGATTGTCTCATTGGTTTCTACTTCGATTGTAAATTTGATGGTGGGGTGGCAACTATTGAAAACTTGAAGAACAATATTTTGATCATATTTGTTATCGCAGATGACGAAAGTATCATCAACATACCTTTCGTATAAGAAGAATTTGTCGATGGTTGCATTCAGCGGACGTTAACACACCTAAAACGAAAAATGTATGCACGTTCCGGTTGTGTAACTATTATGACAACGAATTCGATGATAAGATTTCTTCGCTGAATTTATTTTCTCTCTCTAATTTTTACATATTTCGTACATTTTTTTTGTTAGTCATCAAATATGTTACTACCGTAGCCGCATCATAGATCAATTGTGTCAGACGCTTCATCCATTTTTATTCCGCACAAGTTACCGAATCTATTACGAGCAAGCGTTCTATCCTTATCTACAACCCGAAAATGGTTTTAGGTTTATCCTTTATACAGTTAAGTGTAAAAGCTGATGTAGATATGATGGAGAAGATTCGTAGCTAAGGTGGAGGATTTTCATGTGGTTATGTTCTCTAGGCTGGCTGGTTTATAGTTGTGAAGCTTTCATTGCCTCACCACTAGGGAACATCTTCACAGCACGCATACTTCAATTTGTTGAAGTGAGCTTTTAGATTTCTCCACGAGTTAATTTATTAGTTATCTCTCCTGGTGATGGGTCAGAGTTCAAGTCAAGGAAACAATCAGTTCCAGTACAAGTAATCTAGAGGGTGTGAAAACACACAAAAACAACCAATCACTCTCAATGTCAACGATCATCAACGAGATGACTTGTAAACTATAACTCGTGGAGAAATCTAAAATCTCACTTCAATTCAAATTGAAGTATGCATGCGTGCTGAAGACGTTGCCTAGTGGGGTGAGGCAATGAAAGCCTTCACAACTATATAAATTATCCAGCTCAGACAACATAACCACATCAAAATAATCTGATGCCTACAGTTTATTCTGTCTATTAACACTAGTCATAGTCTATCTCTGAGCGCTTATCTGCGTGTGAAATCTCTATTCTGTCTAAGTTATCAGCTTCGAGTAAAGTAAACAGAAAGCACAGATTTGAAGAAAGAGTGAAGAAATTTTGAAAAAAAAAACAACAACAACAACTTAACACTGTATGATGTCATGTCAACAATCGATCGTATAAGCCTGTACTTGTAGGAATCTAAGCTGGTGTGTGTGTGTGTGTTAATTTCATGTAAGTTGATAATATAAATAGTGACATGAATTATCCCACATGCTAGTCAGTTTTAACGTGCTGTTTTTATTAACTTTAAATTAATGTTGCTATGAATATATGTGTAAAACTTGGGCACTGTGGTAGTAAGTAATTCCATATTAGTTTGTTTATTAGGTATATCACACAGTGAGTGAAACAGTATTATTTACTGGATGACGTTTCGAACAAAATTTATTGTTCATAATCATATCAATTGTGATCACACGACTTTGACACTTGGGTTTTATAGTTTTCTTTGTTCTCTCCTATTTGTCGTAGGGGGAGTAGAATTTTCCAGATATTGGGGACAGGTGTTGAATCATTCCTATTACATGTATTTGCAGTTGATTCGATAAACAAAGCTTCTGTTATCAATCTCTCCCTATATCCTGTGACATTAGATTTGAAAACTGTCATCCTATCCCATCCTATTGTATGGTTGTGTGTAACTGCATGTAGTGCTATAGCTGAACTATTCTCTAGATTTCTTATCTTATTTGGATCATCCCATCCTATGTCAATAAAAATAGGATTGGTGAAATGTTTAAATGACAGAGCACAAAAATTAAGTAGTACCAAAGAAAATCTAAAACAGGAAATGATACACATAAAAGAAGCTTTGAAACTTAATAATTACCCGGATAAATTAGTCAGGAAATTTGTAAGGAAATGTAAAAATAAAATAAATAATGATAGTAGCGATAGTGATAGTAACAATCATAATGATAATAATAATAGTGATAATAATAATAATATTAATGACGACACCAACAATAAGGAATCTAAATCATCAGTAGTAATTCCATACAACGAAGGAACCTCGGAAGCCTTACACAGAATTCTCAACAAGGCAGGAATAAAAATGGCATTCAAACCCACAAACTTAATTAGAAACAAGCTTTGTCGGTTAAAGGATCCTGTAGAGCCTTTAAAACAAAACAATTTAGTTTATCTCATACCCTGCAATGATTGTCAGAACAAATACATAGGTCAAACTAGTAGAACAGGGGCAGTCAGACCAGCTGAACATAAAAACCTAGCAAAATCTAGATTGGTTGACCCGAATAAGATAAGAAATCTAGAGAATAATTCAGCTATAGCACTGCATGCAGTTACACACAACCATACAATAGGATGGGATAGAATGAGAGTTTTAAAATCTAATGTCACAGGGTATAGGGAGAGATTGATAACAGAAGCTTTGTTTATTGAATCAACTGCAAATACATGTAATAGGAATGATTCATCACCTGTCCACCCAGATATCTGGAAAACTTTACTACCCCGGCGACGGCAAGTAGGAGAGGACAAAGAAAACTATAAAACTCAAGTTTCAAAGTCGTGTGATTACAATTGATATGATTATGAACAATAAATTTTGTTCGAAACGTCATCCAGTAAATAATACTGTTTCACTGTGTGATATACCTAATAAACAAACTAATATTGCTATGATCAGTATCTGTTAGCAGTAATGGATGTTGTGCACTTTCTTAGTTCCTCCTGACTCATACGACTCTATTGGAGTGTGTGTGTGTGTGTGTGTGTGTGTGTCAGTATAGAGACGGAGAGATGATTCTGCATTCAAGTAAGACTATTCATTTGGAATCATAGGCAATTAAATCATAGCGCTACAGCAGTGGAAGTTTGTTTATCATACTTGGTAAAATCTGATTGATTGTTTGTTTGAATAATCGGTAGATAATGTGAGTATTTACACACAGTCTTTTATTCTGATTGATGTAATATTGAGATAGAGGATTTCATCATGAGCTGACATCAGTTTGAGAACTGGGCAGCTGTTTCGTCCTAGTGTTTGGGACTCTTCATCAGTACGCACCCACTGGGGTTCGAACCCAGGACATTCTGGTTACAAGGCTAGCCAGCTCGTAGACCATTGAGCCACGGGGACCCGATCCAATGGCTCATTCATGAATTCTAACTTTTGCCAATTCACGTGACACAGCGCGACCATTTCGCAATGTCTTCTTCGATGAATTACTGCCTCATCTTCAACCTGGTGTACCCTACTGGTCACGACTTCCCACTTCGGCTCATGATAAAATCCTCTATTCAATCAAACAAAATCCCTACAAAACCAATACTTGAAAATAATAATATCGAGATAGTTTGCATTTCTACATAACACCTGGTCATCTGTATTTTGTCAGAACCTTTTGTTATTAGTTCTAAATAAACTCAGTTAAATTAGGCGATCTCTATGCATGATATAAACACGAGGGATTGTATTTTTACTTCGTATCATAGCCTGGATTATTGATCAGAAATGTGTGAACAAATAAGATTAAAAATATACAGGGTATTATTACTTTCTATTTTGATATGTAGCTGTGAGAATAGCATTACTCGAATTGCCACAGCATTATTATTATTATTCCCTTAGGTTCCTAGTGGAACATAGCGCTTCAACTGCACGTCTCCACTTGCTTCTGTCTTCTACTGTACTTTTCACCTGCATCCATGTTAATCCATACTGTTTCAACTCCTCTTCACACGATCTCCTCCATGTCACCCTTGGACGTCTCACTCGCCGCTTCCCTTTCGGGTTCCACTCGAGAACTGGCCTGACGCGCGATGTCACCCAACGGCCTCCTCAGCAGTGAGTGTACAATCCATCTCCACTTTCTCCTGCATATTTGTTGTTTGGCGATTGGTTCTTGTTTTGTTTGTTCCCATAGTTTCTTGTTGGTGATTCTTTCCGACCATCTGATGTTGAGTATAGAACGAAGACAGCTGTTGATAAAGGTCTGCAACAGGCTGTTGGAAATATTCTTTGTGACCCGCCGCCAAGTTTCTGATCCATCCGTATAGAAGAACTGACTGACTTGACGTTTGTATTGAAAATCCGAATTTTGTTGTTGATGCAGGCTGAGTGACAGTGGAAGATTTCCAGATTGGTTTCAGGTTGATGAATGTGTTTCTCGCCTTCCCGATTCTCACTTGATTTGACATCCTCGTTGGTTCTTCCTGTAGTTGAGACAATGCTCCCTAGATAAGTGAATGAAGTAACCTCTTTCAAATCCCTCCCGTTGATGGTGATTGGCGCTGGATGTTGCTGCTGTTGTTGTTGTTGGTTTATTTTCATAACCTCCGTCTTGTCTATGTTCACCTGGAGTCCTGTCTTTGCTGCCAGCCTCTTCGACCAGTTTGTCGGTTTTCGCTTGTAAGTCTTCGATTATTTGTGAAATCAAACATAAATCATCCACGCGCGAAATTCAGGTCTTCTAGGTTCTTCACGTCGGTTCGGGATATCCCTGTCTTCTCGTTTCCCACTGTCTGACGCATAATCCAGTCCACCACAATTAGGAATATCATTGGTGACAATAAGCACCCTTGTCTGACTCCTGTGTTTACTCCAAACGCCTCGCTGAGTTTTCCGTTGTTGATCACTTGACATGTGCCGTTGTCGTACAGCTGTTGAATAAGGTTGGTGAATATTTCGGTTACGCCGTAGTACTCGAATAGTTTCCAAATTACTTTGTATCGATTATGTGTATAAATTATATAGCGCAGTTAACAAGTTGTGAATAGTTTTCATAATTTCAAATGTATTTTGTTGTCTGAATCGTGTAATGTATTTGCGCGCACAACACATTTCGAACAATCTGATCACACACGGACTTGTCATAGGAATATATATGAAATTAATAAAGAGGTAAGAGGTGAGAAAATAAACTACTTAGGTCAAGTTAAAAGGCCGCCATATTGAAGGTCAAAATAACAATGAAGACCACTAAACCAAATAACACAGGTAATAAATAGTTCATCTGCTATGGTATCAAGACAAAATTTACCAAGGAAGGTTTAATGTGATGACGAATTGTTGCTTTGAACGCATAAAGGTGGCTTAAACTTTCTAATTGCTAGCTAGGGCTTCCACAAACTTTAGGATACGCCCCAAACACGTTTTATAGATAGGTTTAAAAAATCTGTTAACGTCAATTTTATGTCCTGTCTCTATAATATGTTTCGCAATAGAAGAGCTAGGTCTCCTGTTCTCACCATTAATAGGTTCTGAAGATTCCATTTGTTTCTGGAGTTTGTGGAAGCCCTAGCTAGCAATTAGAAAGTTTAAGCCACCTTTATGCGTTCAAAGCAACAATTCGTCATCACATTAAACCTTCCTTGGTAAATTTTGTTTTGATACCATAGCAGATGAACTATTTATTACCTCTGTTATTTGGTTTAATGGTCTTCATTGTTATTTTGACCTTGAATATGTCCTTTTAACTTGACCTAAGTCTATTTTCTCACCTCTCACCTCTTTATTAATTTCATATATATTCCTATGACAAGTCCGTGTGTTATCAGATTGTTAGAAATGTGTTTTGCGCGCAAATACATTACACACACGATTCAGACAAATTACGTCTTCTTATTGCTTTATCTAAATTCATAAAGGGAACTAATTGTTTTAAGTATTTTGTTGTATTTTATTTTAACTTATTTCATTTGTTTTTTATTTCACCTCAATATTATTATTATTAGGTATGCTTAGTCGAGGAAATGAACAAATGGTGTCGTAACTCTTTCTCTCTTCTCGCAGTCACTTTCCAACTGTATAAAAGGGAAGAAAAGTTAAAAAAGAAAACAACAAAACAAACAAACAATAGTAACATATAATAATTTCAATGGCATGCATTTTAATAACTTTGTATTTTAAGTCTGTTTTCACTGCTGGTGGTTGTGGTTGTGGTGTCATTTTGTATATTTCTCTTCTTTTTCTTCTTCTTTGTCTTTAAACAATAAATAATTGGTGTAAACGCTTAATTTTGAATTGTTTCTACTTTTTGTATTGCTGTGATGATATACTACATAATTGCATGGTATTTTTGTGGTTGTTGTCACTATATAGAGCGAAATGTTGAGTTGTACATTTTCGTAGAATAGTTATGATCAATTGCCATATTTCTTGACTTGAAGGCGTCCTCATCATAGATATATGCTAATGGAAGTATCGTGAACTGAACTTAACGACTTAGGAATCGACTTGTTACCAGAATATGCAGATGACATAGTCCTGTTAGGGGAGGATGCTGACAAAATGCAGAATCTTCTGAACACCTTGAGCAGCAATCTTCGTATGTTTGGCATGCGATTCGCCCCTGTAAAATGTAAGATGCTGTTACAGGAATGACTGGACCACGTCAACTCCTAGCTTAGTGATAGAGAGTGAAGTGATAGAACATGTTGACCACTTCATCTAATTGGGAAGTTGTATCAACACCAACGGATTGATTGATTGGTGACAAAATCTCAGCACGGATCCAAAAAGCTCGGGCTGCTTTCGCTAACTTACAGCATCTCTGGCGTAGGCGTGACATCCGGTTATCAACCAAGGGACGTGTATACTGCTCAGCAGTTCGCTCCGTCCTTCTCTATGGCTCTGAAACATGGCCAATACGAGTTGAAGACATGAAAAGGTTGACTGTTTTTGATCATAGATGTCCACGATCTCTTTCTCACGTTAGGTGGTATAATAAGGTAAGTAATGTTGACGTTAGGCGTAGAGTGTTGGGCAAAGAGGGAAAATCACTCGAAGAGGCTATGAAGTTACATAGATTGAGATGGTTAGGCCACGTGCTGCGCATGCCTAACCATCGCCTCCCCCGACGGACGGGCATTACTAGCTTATATAGGCACAGGTTGGGAAAGAGTAAGTGGTGGCCAAACAAAAACATGGCCTCATCAATCCATGAAATCCCTGACAGTTAAACTGAGTCAAGTCAGGTAGGGAGATGCAGACTTCCGGGTTGGGGCCCGCCCTCGGGACTCTAAGAATCAATGGCTGGAGACAATAGGTGACATGGCTCAAAATCGTTGTCAATGGCTTACGCAGATGTATTCAGTCTCTGTAATCTTTCATATTCCTTTCTACCATTACTCATTCTGTTTCACTCTTATACTTGTCAAAACTCTATTGATTCTCTTCACTCATTTTCTTGTCTACCTTTGTGTGTGCTCTTTGGAACGTGGCAGCTCGAACTGCTGCACTTCGGTGCCAAGTTCTGTGTTGAATCCAGACAGTAGAATGGTTATAAGATTACCACTTAATATCTCAGGATAGGTTTGAGATGCGAAGAAGTAAGCGTATACTTTTGCGTGCTTGATTAAGTTTTTTGTAGCATCGTTTTTTATTTCTTTATTGAGTTGTATAGTTCTATTGACCATGATATTTTACTTTCATAAAGTGGGTTAGGTGTTCACCCACTTCATTCATCCTTCTTCGAAGTTTGAGCAATTATGTAGCTACCATAGGTATCCCGATAACAAAGGAGTTGAGGATATTTAACGAATATTGATTGTGTTTAGTGTTTCGGTCTCTCTCTCTCTTTCTTGCCTCTATCTTTCGCCATATTACCAGTAGAATATTTTATTATTATTAGTAGTAGTATTGCTTTTTTTTTATTCCTTTACATTCTTAGTGGAACATAGGACCTTCAAACTACAGCTGTGAAGTTTCACTAGCAGTTGTTGTTTTTATTTTTACAGGGTGGGATTGCTAGCCTCACGCCCAAACTCCCCTCTTTATCGACCTTACCGCTAACTTGGTGAGATTTAGCAGTTCGTCAGTTGGGGGGGGGGGAGGGATCAAATCCCAGGCCATGTGAGGCATTCCAGCGCTTAACCATCGACTCTTAAAAACCGCTATTAGTGGAATAGCGTTAATATGCATTCAATTAATGATTAGGAAAGTTACAATTCCTTAAGAAATCGCGAAGTTTTATACTTGCTATGATTATGAATAACAAAATTGTGTTCGAAGGGTCACTCAGTATGTGTATAGTACTGTTTCACTGTGTCACATTACCAATAAACACATTAACATGGAGTTATTTTGGTTGGTGGTAACTAACAGTGGAATTACCTACTACCTGATGAATGCCTAAGTTTTACAGACATATATTAATACCTAAGAAACATTAATGACCTAATCACATGACTAGTGCTGAAGTTTCTGTAGCAGCTTTGTTTACAGGGTGGGGTTGCTAGCCTCACGCCTGAGAAGGGGATTGTTACATTAAAATATAGTTCAGAGAGAAGCGACCTTGTGGGTTGCTCTCCTTAAAACCAGGAAAACAAGGAATAAAACAATCAGAACAACACCAGCACAGGAAAATAATTCACAACAAGAAGGGTAACAAGCGACAACAACAATAATAATATCACAGTCAAGTACAGTTAACCAAAATGATACAAAAATCATAGACTCACTGACTTGAGCCAACTTGAACATGTAAATCCATCAATATATACAATTATAGATATTAGTTAGTGTTAAACAAGCACAGAGTGGCAAATAGATAGTTATAGGTATTATCCAACAACAAAGTTTATATCCAAAGATTCAGTGTTTCAAAGGCAAATAATTGCAATAGTTTTTTTGCAACACCACCAACAGCAACAACAATCAGCATAAGTGGAAGGAACCTGAAAGAAACAACCTCTTTTACCTACCGACCTGGGAAGCATCGTTTCAACTACAGGCGGATGAACTGACGAGGATATCAAAGCGAGGATCAGGAAAGCAAGACAAGCTTTCACTACTCTCAAGTCTGTGTGGAGGTCAACAGCACTCAGCATCAAAAATAAGATCCGGATTTTCAACTCCAATGTGAAGTCAGTCAGTGCTACTTAACATACGGATCAGAGACTTGGCCAGCGCATCATAAAGAGCATCTCAAACAAACTACAGACCTTCATTAACAGTTGTCTTCGCTCAATACTTCGCTCAAGATCACATGGCCGGCCAGAAAAGATCAGCAACAACGATCTCTGGGATCGAACCAACCCATCAGGAACCGATTGTGAAACAAATAGGCAGGAAGAAATGGAGATGGATTGGCTGGCCATACTCTGAGGAAACAATCCATCAAGTGACATCACTAGACAAGCCATCGCTCGAGTGGAACCCGAAAGGGAAGCGGCGAGTTGGTCGTCAGTGCAAGGGTGACTTGGAGGAGGTCATGTGAAGAGGAGATGAAAGCGTGTGGGCAGACATGGAGCCAGGTGAAGACTGTAGGAGAGAACCGAACGCAATGGAGACGCACGGCTGAAGCCCTATGTTCCTCTAGGAATTAAAGGAAACAATAATAATAATAACATGACTAGTGTGTTGGACCGAAAGACCTTCATCATCCATTCTTTGTTGCACCTATCCATAACGCTTAGAATTTAAAAATGCTTACTTGATCGTAGCTAGTAATAAAGTACAGAGTGTGCGTTACATAATTCTTGCGACTTGTTAGCTGGATCCCACCCAGTGAAGGTTGAACGTGAGACCATCTTTCCAAACATCAAAGAGCGTTATTCACCAGTCTACGCGGAGACTGATAGTCTCTTTTTCATATAACAAAAAGTATCAAGATCAAATAATAATTCATATTCGTAGCTCAAGGGGGTGGATAAAGCTTGAATGTGTTTGAAACAGTCGCCATTCAGTCTGAGTTTCAATGGCGCTGGAATCCAGATGATGAGTTCAAAATAGGAGCCAAACGCAAGTCTTCGATGTGACTGTTGGCCACTAAGTATCAGTTTTAAGTCAAAAGCATCACAGAGGCATTCCTTATGTCAACAGAAAACTGATCGTTTGGTTCCAGTGGAAAATAAACATTGAGGCGTTCAGATTGTCAGTTATTTTCAAATAGTTTTAGTTTTTCAATATAAAAATATGTAAGAATGCATTTAACTTTGTTGATGTTCATTTCAAATTGTCTTGTAAAACTCTAAGAGTCTATGCTAGTTGACGTCAAGGTATTTACATCTGAAATACTTGAAATATGTAGTAAATCCATCTCTAGGTTAGTTTGTGAAGTAGTGAGCATGTAACACGTGCTTAGCATACTTGGTTTATTTAGCTTGTCCACACTTATGGAATTTCAGCATGGATATCGGGAATTAGTCTCATTTAAAGTAATAAGTGGTTAAAAGAAGATATGACACACTAGGTTGTGGAATGGAGTTTTATTCCTTCCAACTATGTAAAGTTCTCAGCTTGGGATGTAGCATTGGCTTAAGATATATATATATATATGATAGAGAAGATTTGTAGCTCAGGTGGATGATTTTGATGTGGTTGTGTTTTCTGAGCTGGATAGTTATTTTGCGAAGCTTTCATCGCCCTACTAGGCGACATCTTCAGCGCATACTTCAATTTGAAGTGAAGTGAGCTTTTAGATTTCTCCACGAGTTTATTAATCATCTCTCCTGGTGGGTGAACTTGAACGTGATTGGTTGTTTTTGTGGGTTTTCACACCTTCTAGGCTACTTGTATTGGAACTGATTGTTTCTTTGACTTGAACTTTGACCCTTTGTGTGTGTGGAGGTTTCCTTCTTATCGGTTGATAAATTTTGTCTATCTCGATGTGTCTATTGATTGATGATTCACTGGAATACCAGGCGGGCTTCTAAAAATTCTCTAGCATCCTCGGTGTTGTTTCCTCTGTCTAATATTTGAACGTTGTCCCAGTCGAATTGATGTCCGTGGTTGTCTGTATGAAGTGAGGCGATATGAGGGAGTGGATGTCATGTCTTTTGATGGCTAGCTTATGTTCACGGATACGAAGACGAAGGGGACGTCCACTTTGGCCAATGTAGTGTTTTTCGCAGTTGTTACAATTTATTTTGTAGATGATGTTGGTTTTATCTTCTTTCGCTGTTGAGTTTTTGGTTGACATAGAATTGAGTGAAGTGACTTTGTTGGTTTGTGTACGACGTCAATTCCTAAAGGTTTGAAGAGTCTTGTAGTGATTTCTGAGATGTCCTTTATTTATGGTAAGGCGATTTTCTTTGTGCTTTCCTTGTGGGCTTTTGGTTTCATAGGTTGGTTTCGGGGTATATGTCTTTTGATGGAATTCCGTGGATATCCATTCTTTTGGAAGACGTCCATGATATATTTTTCTTCAATTTTCCTTAAGTTGGGAGTGCTGCAATGAGTCCTGGCCCTCTTGAATAGTGTTTGTATGCAATTCCTCTTGTGTGCTATTGGATTGTTGCTGTTGTAATTCAGTATTTGGTCTGTGTGAGTTGATTTTATATAGACTTGAGTTTCTAATACTCCTGTGGTTGTTCTCTTGACTAAGACTTCCAAAAATGGGATTTGGTTTTCTGATTCCTCTTCTCTTGTGAATTTGATGTCGTTGAAGACGTTGTTTATCAGGTTGTGAGCTTTATCTAACTCGTTTCTTTTGATTATTACAAATGTGTCGTCTACGTAACGGATACGTTCTCTAGCATTCTTGTTGTTAGAGAATTTTTAGAAGCTTGGCATTCCAGTGAATCATCAATCAATAGACACATCGAGATAGACAAAATTTATCAACCGATAAGAAAGAAACCTCACACACAAAGGGTCAAAGTTCAAGTCAAAGAAACAATGAGTTACAATACAAGTAAACTAGAAGGTGTGGAAACACACAAAAACAACCAATCACGTCCAAGGTCACCCACCAGGAGAGATGATTAATAAACTCGTGGAGAAATCTAAAAGCTCACTTCAACAAATTGAAGTATGCGCTGAAGATGTCGCCTAGTGGGGCGATGAAAGCTTCGCAAATTAACTATCCAGCTCAGAAAACACAACCACATCAATATATATATATATATATATATATATATATATATATATATGTGCATACTTGCCTCTTGTTCACTTGTGTTCAGTGTTTGTACATTTCTCTGATTTCTCTATTCTGCACCACTGACTTGAAAACAGTTCATTCTCCCATTGTATTGATTCACGCTAACAATATCTCCGCATGATACCATCTTGCAGAATGGGAGGTGTATTTTACTCGTTAGGCAACACAGAGGTAGGCATTCTCAGTGTGTTCATCTGTTAGAGTAGAGGCTATCACAGAACTGGTGGAGTTTAATTAAACTTAATGGTATACGAGCTCGCTTTGTAACCAGAAGGTCCTGGGTTCGAACCCTGGTGGGTGCGTACTGATGAAGAGTCCCAAACTAGGACGAAACAGCTGTCCAGTACTCCCAGGTTCTCTAACCAATGTCAGCTCATGATGAAATCCTGTAACCATTTAATTAAACTGTTGGTAAAAATTCAACAGATTCTTACAGTTTCTTGTTGAAAGAAAATTACCCCCAGCCACGCTGATATTCAAGCAGGATATCACAAGTGTACACATAAAAGTAAAATGCTAATAAAAAAAATTCAATATTCGAAAATGTAAGAAACAGGTGTGGTTAGTTTAGATGGGAGATTCAGACAAAGAGTTAAAAATGTTCCATATCAAAAAAGTAGAGGAACACACTGTTTCAGTGGAAACTCACAGTTGTACACCAATATGAATTCAGAATATTCATTCATTATATAAAGAATGAATTAGTTATTTTATACAACCTCTGAATTGATTAAATGTTTTTCTCTTCAGAGCTTTGTACAATACACAGCGCAGAGCGAATATGCAATCGCAAAGAGGCAACCAAAGAGGCCACTATAACTTCGTTGTAAGAGATATACTAGGAAGAAAGAGACGACAAACGATCACCAGACTGAAGAGCCTAGCCATTGAGTTGCATTTAGGATTGAGTTTAGATCGATGCGGGGGTGGGGAGCGTCGGCGGCACATCGGTAGAATGCTCGCCAATCATGCAGGTGGTCCGGGGTTCGATTCCCGGCCACAGACGCACTCCTTTACCTCGCTAACCCAGTAATAAGACTAGTAAAGAGGGAAGGTTGGGCATGAGGCTGGCTGGCAACCCCATCCTGTAAAAAAACACAACAAATACCACTGCTACCGAAACTTCACGCCTGTAACTTGAAGCCCCCTATGTTCCACTGGGAACGTAAAGGAATAAAAAAAAATTAGATGGATGGCGATAATACATGGGTTCGAAGAGGAAGAAAACATATGTGTTGTAGCAAGGACAGTTTCTCGCTGAATTCCTCAAGGGGGGATACCAATTCTCCTGAGGTTGTAAGTACTACATCTTAATGACAAGTTCCAATGTTCATCGGACCTTATTTCATGGTTTTCTGCCGATTACTTTCAACTATCAATTACATAGTATCGTGGCAGTTCAATGACTGTCTCCAGATTTAATAATAATAATAATAGCTTTATTCCAAACAGTATTTGTGGTACAGGTATGGAATTTTCAGCGTGCATTACAGTATTGCATCTAATTACCTCATACATTTTATAAGATTTTAAAAATAAAAAGCAACAACAACAAAAAGAAAAATAAAAGAAATAAAAAAGAACAGCATTGCATTCACATATTTAAACAATGCACCACAGGATATGAAATATAAAATTAGTGTGTAATAGAATATGTGAGCAACAATATAATAGTAACAAAGAAAGGAGAACAAAAGCTAATGGGAACTATTTGTTAGAGTGCCGCAGTAAGTTGATCGTGTCATACCTAACGGATTTCTCATCACATAACAGCTGTGACAGATAAGGTATTGTGGAGTTTTTGTACATGGTAGTCCTGGCATATAGCCTCCTATTGTTGCTTCTAGTTCTACCAGATGAAATGCAAGGAGAGAGCTGCGTATGGAGAGGGTGTTCGGGGTCTGACAATATAGAATTCGCTAGTTTCTTACATGACATTATATGTCTATCCACAATGGTGTTAACCAGTTGGTTTAACGAAATCCCACTTCCCTACTAACAGCTTTTAGTGCCCTATGCAGCGAAGCAAAGTCTTTCTTAAGTAGTCCAGGAAAGATTAATGGGGAGCAGTAAAGAGGGATGGTTAGAATACAAGAGTTGACAAAGTGAGAACGCAAAGACTGCTTTATACCAGACTGCCTAAACTTCCTAACGTAGAACGTTAAGCGAAACATCTTTCTAGTCACTAGCAAGATGTGAGAGGACCAGGAAAGATCGAAGGAAATACTCAGTTCAAGGGACTTGACATTAGATGTAATTTCAACCTCTATGCCGTCAATGATAGTGGGACCATGTGAGCTGGCTAGTTGTTGTAGGTCACGTTTTTGTCTGAAAGTGAAATTTACTACCTGACATTTAGACGGATTCAGCCTAAGACCGTTTGAAGAGGACCACTGACTAATTTCCAAGAGAAAGTTATTTAATTTGGAACAGTCTAACTGAGAGTTGACAGGCATGGAGACAGAGAGGTCATCAGCATACTTGACAAAAGTGGCTACATCAGAATGGGGCAAGTCATGTAAGAAAAAAGAAAACAGAAAAGGAGAAAGAACAGCACCTTGAGGAACACCAGCTAAAGTAAGTGAGGTAGTGGAGGACTTTCCATTGTAGACGGTGTACTGCTTCCTATCAGAAAAAAAGGGAATGCAACCACTTATTTGTCCAGCACTCAGTTTGTGTTGCAGCAAGCTTACGTAGCAAGAGAGACCTAGGTACAGAGTCAAATGCAGATATTGAATCAAGGAAGGCACACCGAACATATTTAGCTCCTCTATCTATTCATCAGGCAGTGTGTATTATGCCTATAATTTTTTAGGAAAACCATAATTCTACTCACTCGCTCTAATCTAGGTGGATGATCGAAAGATGTTCACAACTGTATTTCACTGGTTAGGAATCGAATGTCTAATTCAATGAATCATAACTACGTTTGTAGTAATCGACGTGATAAATGGAAGCTGTATTGTTATACAGTGAGTAATATTTACTGATGAAGTGCTGCGCATGCCTAGCCATCGCCTCCCCCGACGGGCATTAATAGCTGATATAGGTGCAGGTTGGAAAAGAGTAAGTGGTGGCCAAACAAAAACATGGCCTCATCAATCCATGAAATCCCTGACAGTTAAACTGAGTCAGGTAGGGAGGGAGATGCAGACTTCCGGGTTGGGGCCCGCCCTCGGGACTCTAAGAATCAATGGCTGGAGACAATAGGTGACATGGCTCAAAATCGTTGTCAATGGCTTACGCAGATGTATTCAGTCTCTGTAACCTTTCATATTCCCTTCTACCACTACTCATTCTGTCTCACTCTTATACTTATCTAAATTCTATTGATTCTCTTCTCTCATTTTCCTGTCTACCTTTGTGTGCTATTTGGAACGTGGTAACTCGAACTGCTGCACTTCAGTCCCAAGTTCTATGTTGAATCCAGCAGCAGCAGCAGCAGCATGACCACTTCTCGAACACAAGTTATCGCTACTAATAGTCATATCAAGGCACTACTCACATAACTACCTTGCTTCATTCATATACATGAATAAAAAATTGATTAGACATATTAATAAAGTCATTATAACATAAAGTACATTCAGAAATAATATTAGTGATATCAATAAAATACAATAAGATGGGAAATAAGAGTGTTTTTATAGTAAAATAAATAACTTGTTATAATGTGAATTGAATACACTTTAACATTATTTATTATCCTCCTCTGATTTAACTGACTGGTGGTAATAATATCTTCCATATCTCTGGTATTTGCGTTAAGTTACTTCTATTACATGTGTTGGGTGTAGACTCAATGAACCAGGCAGGATTCCGTAATCAATCTCTCTCTACACCTACATAGATTACTTTTTAGAATTTTAACCCTCTCCCACCCCATTGTGTGATTGTGTGTTAATGTATGCAGTGTAATCGCTGAGCTTCTTTCTAAATTACTCATCTTCTCGGGGTCAACCATTCTTACCTTAGCTAAATTCTTATGTCCCGACAATCTGATTACTACCGATCTACTAGTCTCACTGACCTATATAGTTGACCACACTCACAGTCATTGCAAGGTGTTTTGTAAATTACATTATTTTGTCTAATTGGGTCAAATCCTACAGAGCTTGTCCTACCTGAGTGAGTTTATAGGTTTGAATGCCACCACTCTAATTCCTGCTTTATTGAGCATCCTACGTAGGGAAGGTCTGAGATATGCTCTCCTAATATGATAAAACTACTGTAGATGCCGTATATTCTTTCTTATTTATGTTATTATCATTATTAGTTTCACCATTACATTTTTATTTTGCTTTTGACCTTTTCTGCTCTTGTAAATGAATTTTATAGGATAGCTATTCTAACAGCAACGCAGGATAGTTCTCAACAGATGACAGTCACGATTTAAGAGGAAATACTAATGAGAAATATTTCAATTTTTCATAAGAAATAATTTTATCCCATATGTGTACAAGAATTATTTTACACTTTCCTGTATTTATTTTTTTAAAATTGTTTACAGATTGACAAAGTATTCTATCTGTACATTAGACGTGCATGTGTTTATGCCTGATATGCGTCGGTTACATTCACACGGTAAATCCTCGTTAAGACGTTGTTTGTCTTATTGGACTGATGAACACAAAAAAGCTGTAGCAGTGAGTTGCTTGAATTTCTACATTTTAAGTATACCGTTTCAGTTATTAAAAACAAAACAAAAACAATTCAAGTGTTGGTTTGTAGGGATTTGATTGGTTACAGGATTTTCATCATGAGCTGACATTAGTTAGAGAACCATTGGAAAACCTGGGAGTACTGGACAGCTGTTTCGTCCTGGTTTGGGATTCTTCAGCAGTACGCACCCACCGGGATTCGAACCCAGGACCTTCTGGTTACAAGGCGAGCTCGTATACCATTAAGCCACTGGGACCCGGTCCAATGGTCCATGAATTCTAACTTCTGCCAATTCACGACATAGCGCGACCCCTAGCCAATGTCTTCGGCGAGTATTTGTCCTCACGCCCGACCTGCTGCACCCTACTGGTCACGACTTCTCACTAGAACCCCAGGCAACTACCTACCTGAATAGGGCAAGTCACTAGTGAGCATCTCATTGATATTCAAGTGTTGGTTTGTAGGGATTTGATTGGTTACAGGATTCGAATCCCGGTGGGTGCGTACTGCTGAAGAGTCCCAAACTAGGACGAAACAGCTGTCCAGTACTCCCAGGTTTTCCAGTGGTTCTCTAACTAATGTCAGCTCATGATGAAAATCCTGTAACAAAAACAATTATTTGAATAAAGCAACAAAAACAACCAGTGATTTGTGCAGAATAAAAATGGTACCATCATTGTTTATTTCGTTGGCTTTCCTTTTTCATCAGCTCTGCTACGCTCAGTCCAAAGACATTATGTACATTTTGTGTTCAGAAAAAGCATTAACTAAAAATTGTAATGCTTATTATTCTGGATACGTTCATCCTATAATGTTCTCTCTATTATCTTTCAAATATCAAAGTATGACATGTTATTATTTCTGACCATTACAATTTCAGGTTGTGGACTGCAGCTGATGAGAACCCGTGGAATAGAATGATGATATCATTAATTTTTACTGCAAATCTGGTCTTTCTTTCTCTATCGAAATTTTAGCAAAAAAAAAATAATACATGCATACAATTTTTGATTGGACACTAGTCGGTAACTAGTGTAATGTGTCTAGTCCTATTTTCGGTGCAGACTGAATTCTATCAGTCAAGCTTGCATCGTTTCAAACGCCAAAGCGTTAGTCACTAGACCACTTGGGCCACGAGAGCTATCCACGTCTTGTGCTGCAACGAGTCATATTCATTATTTAATTCAATTTTTTAGATTTTCCCATCGATTGATTTGACCGAAGTGCTCGGTCTCAGGTTGACATGTCTGTCAGCTTCTTGTGCAGATGCTTCGGCGATGTCTGGGCATGTACTGATAAGCTAATTGGTGGTGGATGGTGACTAGCAGTGGTGGAATCCAGGATTACGCGCATTTCGTCCCATTTGGGACTCGTCGGCTGGATGCACCTGAAACCGAGCATTTCGGTCGAATCAGTCGACAGGAAAATATAAAATGAATTAAGTAACAAAAATATACTGAACAGTGATAATGATATGTGAAGTAAACTGTTTTGTGGGAATCTTGCTTTTGCATGCAAATAGAGGGAATAAAGTGGCATGTCGTGTTTCTAGATTATTCATCAGATACATTAGAATAAATATATGTCCAAATTGTAGTTCACTGATGATCTACCGAGCAACATTTCTTATCCCATCAGCCTAAGAATGCCGTTGTTCAACTCATGTGTTCTCCATTTCTGATCCCAAGATATTCACAATCAAACATAGGCATACTTACCGGCGGCGTCCAACAATTGTGTGTCCAAACACACATGTCCTAACCATCTCAATCCGATATAACTTCACAGTCACGTCGATTGATTTTCCCTTCTTACCTAGCACTCGAGTAAAGCCTAACTCCAATATCGTAATTAACTTTCACTCGGGGCAGTTGAGTATTTGGTTTTCTTTTCGTAGACTACTGCAATTGAGTTCTTTTTAAATTTGACTGTTATGATAATATACCTTTTCAAAGACATCGAGAGTGTCTTTCAGGCTTACGTTGTTATGCATAATCGGATAATCGTAACATGTTTCATGCATTAAGAAGTGTGAAGAAATAATAGGATTTGTGCATGATTCCATCGGTGTCAGGGTGGGTACACTTCAGATTCAAGCTGTGTAGATCAGCTGTCAGACTAGACTATGTGTACAAATTGGTTTTTTAACGATCAAAGTGTGCCAATTATTTGTGTAATGCGGTCGTCACCAGACTAGTTTGATTGGACACTAGTAACTAGTGTGATGTGTCTAGTCCTCTCTCTGGTGCAGACTGAATTCTATCAGTCAGTCAGGTTTGCAATGTGGCCAACATTCCACTAGGTAGTTGCTCGCCATTATGGTACACATTGATTTGATGATGTTAGATGGTTGGAGGCAATCGGTCACAGGAAGCCTTACTTGACCTAGGTTTCGTGCTAGTTGGCACTCACTGGTCAGCAAGGCGTATCTGCAATCACCTTGAAAGAACAACTCATGTCCCTTCTGAGATTCGAACCCGTGTCACCCAGTGCAGTGCTGCATTGAGAGACGTTACCACTGAGCTAGCTATTCGGGCTGGCTGTAGGACTGTAGTCGGTAGTTTGATTGGACACTAGTAACTAGTATGACGTGTCTAGTCCTTTCTCTGGTGCAACACTGGGTGACGCGAGTTCAAATCTCAGAAGGGACATGAGTTGTTCCTTCAAGGTGATTGCAGATACGCCTTGCTGACTAGTGAGTGCCAACTAGCACGAAACCTAGGTCAAGTAAGGCTTCCTGTGACCGATTGCCTCCAACTATCTAAGGTCACCAGACTAAATGACAATTACACACTGTATTGCGCTTTATTTTCATCATCGTCAATACAGACAGAATTTCATACGACGAATAGTGTTGAACATCTTTATGAGATTGTAGTAACTGATATTAAACTACTCTACAGATTTCAATTTTTGTTTTTGTTAATTTTTTCTTTCCTTTATCCTTTTATAGCTGGGACTTAAAAATTATGTGGATCCTAAAACAGGTTATACTGTTTTCACTGAAATTGGACATTTACACCGTGGTTATTGTTGTGGCTCAAAATGTCGACATGTAAGATTTAAAAACAGCCTGCTATTCTTTTTCTTATCAAAATAGATAATTTCAATACGACGAAAATATTCATTCAGACATCTATAAAAAGACAAAATAATTGAGCAAAGAATATCCTTTTCGATAATTTCCTCCTCTTCTGGCTTTACAATTGTATATGCATGTTTATATACATAGAATATTCTACATTAGTAGTCAATAACCATATTAGTGTGCTTTTTACATAATACCGATTTGTAAAGTAAGTTCAATGGAATTAGAGTTCATTAAAGATGCTTAAATTATAATAAGCATAAAAATGTAATAGCAAATAGAATATCAATTAAAATTAAGGAAATTTCTACAAAAAGTTGAGGATCATCCAAACCTAGATGGCCAAGGTAAGGACAATGTCTGAACCAGCTTCCCTCGGACACATAAATTAGACTTCTCATTGTGGATCCCAACAGCCTCAGCAATATTTAGTAATCGAACTCTCAAGGCGAACTTGAGATTTGTTGGTATGTGGTAAATGACTCTGAAAGCATGGTTAACGTCAATCTTGTGTTCTGTATCCACAAGATAAGATGGAATAGCGCTATGTAACTGGATTTTCTTTGTCCTTTACTTAACCACTATGCAGGTTGATGTTCGGAAATCCAACGAGAAACACGCTTAATTGTACGACCTATGTAAGTGCCTCCAGAGGAACAGTTAAATTAATAGAGACACATGAAAGAGGTAAAATTATGCAGTTTGTCTTTTACTTGCGAACGCAAAAGTCGAATAGTTTTGTATACACAGCGTAATTCAGAAGCCCTAAATGCTCTCTTGACAGCATTTCTAAAGCGTTGTGTCAGTATCTCGCTGGTGCTATCCCCAAGGAACTAAAGCTATGAGAACAAGGCCTTTTTCGGAACTATTGGTACTTTGACCTGCCTTGATTTTTGATTCATATTCTTATCAATAAACTTTTCTGGATAACCGTTTTCATTCAGCAACCATTTAATATTATTAAGTTCTTCATCAACACATTCATCCGAGCAGATTGCTCTTGCTCTGTGAACCAAGCACTTCAGCAGATTACGTTTGTATTTTAAGGGCCGTACAATTAGGCGTGTTCCTCGTCAGATTTCCGAACATCATCTTGCACAGTGGTTGAGTAAAGGACAAAGAAAATTTATTCATAGCGCTATTGCATCTTATCTCGTGGATACAGAACACAAGATTGACGTTAACCATGCTTTCAGAGTCATTTACCGCATACCACTTCACCTTAAGAGTTCGTCTACTACATATTGCTGAGGCTGTTGGGATCCACAATGAGAAGTCTAATTTATGCGTCCGAGGGAAGCTAGTTCAGACATTGTCCTTACCTTGGCCATCTAGGTTTGGATGATCCTCAACGTTTTGTAGAAATTTCCTTAATTTTAGTTGATATTCTATTTGCTATTATATCTTTATTATTATTATTATTATTTAAGCCTCTTTAATGAACTGTAATTCCATTGTGATCTTACTTTACAAATCGAGATTATTTGAAAAACACTAATATTGTTATTGACTACTAATGTAGAATATTCTATGTATAACAACATATGTGTAATTGTAAAGCCAGAAGAGGAGGAAATTATCGAAAAGGATATTCTTTGCTCTATTATCTTGTGTTTAATAAATAGATAATTGATGTTTCACATGATGGATGTAAAATGTTTTTAAAACAGATTTCACTTTGTAATTTTGTTTACATTCCTTGTCTCCTTTTGATTGGAGTATAAAGCTTGAGTGCCTCGGTGGCATAGCGTTTAGGACGCTCGCCGACTATACATATGGTCCGGGTTTTGATCCCCGGCCGATGCACTCCTTTACCTCGCTTAGCCAGAAATAATGCTGGTGAAGAGGAAAGGTTGGGCATGAGGCTAGCAACCCCATCCTATAAAATAAACACTGCTACAGAAATTTCAAGCCACTAGTTTGAAACCCTATGGTCCACCGGGGAACGTGAAATAAAAAATATATATATGTAAAGCTTGAAGATTTGAAATTTCAATATATGTAGTGGGGTTGCTTTTACTCAATGAGGTTGTTAACTTCACCCTCAACCTTCTGTCGGTCTCTCTACTGGGCTGGCCAACTAACTACACAAGTTAAGTGAGAGGTGTAGGGGTGCGTCGGTCAGGAGTCGAAGTTGGATCACACTTACATGGCTAGTGAACATTCTACCTATCCTTCTTTATTGCTTCTGATTAATCTTCGCTTAGGTACTTAGGAAACAGTTTAATACATTGTGAAGGACACTAAAAACTGTCACTATGGTAAGCGTGTTGCCGCTATAACACGGCGTTAATACTGCTGTAGATAGACACATGGAGCCATGTGAGAAATTAGTGGATATTATCTCTTTTCAAACTCTGACCGTCCTCTGTATACACAACTCTATCATCCATGCTTCTTATCAAATAGGACTAGAAGCAACTATAGAAGGCTATATGGTTGTTGGATGACTAAGTACTTTAGACATGATGGAGATGATTTTGATGTAGTTGTGTTTCTCTAAGCTCTCTAGATGGTTTATAGTTGCGAAGCTTTCATTGTCCTACTAGTCACCATCTTCATTGTAAATAAACCATCCAGCTAGTTCAGAGAAATAGAACTACATCAAAAGGCTAAATACCTTATTTGACACATATGCTATGTAATGAGAAAAGTGTAAGGCAGGACGTAATCAGCTTACTGCAGAACTCTGAGTAAACGGTCGCCTTTTTTCTCTCTCCTTTTTTCACCATTGTATTGTTTTATTCATATTTCAACTTGATATAATTTTATATTCATTACTCACATTAAACAGTGTTATCAATGTAAACTCCCTGTTTTAATTATTACCGTTGTATTGAGATAATTATGCGTAGGTGGTACAACGGTTAGGACTCGCTCGCCAACCACGCAGGTGGTCAAGGGTTCGATCCTCGGCCACGGATGCACTCTTTTACCTCGCTGAGCCAGTAATAAGACTGGTAAAGAGGGAAGGTTGCGCATGAGGCTGGCTAGCAACACCATCCTGTAAAAATAAACACCACCGCTACAGAAACTTCAAGCCTCTAGCCTGAAGACCCCCTGTTTTTCACTGGGAACGTGTAGAAATAAAGAAAAGAAATGAGATAATTAGATACTGTACTCTACTGTACTATTTACTGAAAATTCCATATTTGTACCTAAAGTACTGTTTGGAATAAAGCTATTATTAATGCTGCTATCTACAACGATACACTTTTATCATGCAAATCTCCAATCAGCATGTGGAAACGTTTTAATGAAATTACTGGCAATAGTAAGCGTTGTAATGCTTTTCCCTCTTATGATGTTAATGCTCTTAATCAGTCTTTTATACACTGTCCTTCTACTATAACTACTTCTAATGTTGCCAATCATGTAGCTGATAACTTTCATGACTTTAATGCTCTCGATGTTCTAAAATGTCTTAAAACGCTCAAGCCCTCACGTAGCCTTGGTCCTGATGGTATACCTGCATATGTTCTAAAACAATGTGCAGATGTTTTATGTTCTCCACTAACTAACATCCTAAATGCTTCTTTCTCCAAAAATGTCGTACCTGTTGCATGGAAATACATTAAAATAGTCCCTGTCCCTAAACCTGGAAATAGCAAGAACGTAAAGTTCAGACCCATTGCCATCACTTCCCCGTTTCTAAAGCTTATGGAAAAACTAGTATTTCTTAAACTTGAACCCTCCCTTAAAAGCTTTGAAGACCCCGAACAATTTGCCTATAGACAGGGTAGGAGCACTTTAGACGCTGCAGCCGTCTTACACAACAGTATCATCTCATCATTAGATAAAGGTGCCAAATACGTCTGCTGCACATTTCTCGACTTCACTTCTGCTTTCGACTCTCTACCTAGATGTCTCTTGCTAAATAAGCTCTCTATGACAAAAACTGAGTCCTGGGTCACTAACTGGTTGCATTCCTACTTCTCTAACAGAATGCAGTACACCGTATACAAAGGTAAATCATCCTCTGCTGTACTCACTGAAGCTGGTGTCCCCCAAGGTGCTGTACTCTCCCCACTTCTCTTTTCTTTCTTTCTACATGACTTACCATCTTCAAATGACATTAATTTTGTCAAATATGCTGACGACCTGACAGTATCTTTGCCTGTCAAATGTAAAAGTGACTGCTTTAACCTAATGGCTTTCTGTCAGAAATCAGACAGTGAGTGGTCCAAGGAAAACGGTCTTACCTTAAACCCCTCCAAATGCCAAACAGTCAATTTTACCTTTAGGCATAAATCTGACCTAAACAAACTGGTTGGCTCTCACGAGATGTGCAACATTGATTCCACTGAAATAGAAACCAAGTCGGAAATTAAATACCTAAGCATTATTCTATCTGCTGATCTTTCCTGGTAGTCTCATATCTTAGCAAATTCTAAGAAAATATTCTGTCTTACCTTCTTCATCAAGAAGTTAAATTCTGGTGAAACCCAATCCTTACTCCTACAATTCGTTAACTCTTGCATCCTGCCTATTATTCTCTATTGTTCCCCCTAAGTTTTTCCAGGGCTACTGAAGAAAGACTATAACATATAACGCAGGGTGTTTAAGGTTGTCAACAGGGTAGGCAATGTGCCACTTAACCAGCTTGTTAATATTCTGGTTGACAGGCACATGGACTCATGTGAAAAATGGGCCAAATCCATTTTATCTAACTCACTCCACCCTCTTCACTCACAAATCTCCCCTTGCATCTCATCAGGTAAAACCAGAAGCCTATATAGAAAACTATATGCTCGCACCAGCAAGTACAAAAACTCAACCATACCCTACTTAGCTCGTGTTCTGTGTGATAAAGAAAGCATTAGGCGTGCCATCTATAGTTCATTGAATAGTCAGTAGTACAACTGGACCTTGTCTTTCCAACTCATATCATTTATAGGTACAACATTTTCTTTCTTTCTTTTCCTTTTCTCTCTCTATCTTTTTCTCCATTATGTGCTGCTTTGTTTCTTTCTTCCGCTTACGCCAGTAAATATGACAGCTCCCACTTTTCTAACACCTTCAAACACTGTTCAACTTTGGCTTTGCTACCGACATCCCAATATGTTGTTGTCATAATGAACTGAGATTTCCTTAATCTATGTAGAATTCTATTTATTGATAATGTACTAACTGGATGCAATACTGTAGTAAAAATGCTGAGAATTCCATTCTGTATCACAAGTACTGCTTTTGGAATAAAGCAAATTATTATTATATTATTATTATTATTACTCAACCACTGACGCGCTGTTCACACATTGTGTACTGCAAATTGACATGAGTAGTTGGAACACCTACTCACATATTAACTGGTAATGTTCATTCATTAGATCGATCTCTGAATACAACGTATTTTATTCTTATAGTTTACAATTCTTCAATTAATTTGTATCAACATCATATGGATATAGAGTTACACCAAATTCCATTAATATTCATACCTTACCGTTTCTGACTAAATTTGAGGTACAGTGTAGTGTATATGTGTGTGGGCGGGGGGTGTTTTTGTTTTTTTATTCCTTTACGTTCCCAGGGCTCCAAACTAGAGGCTTGAAGTTTCTGTAGCATTAGTGATTATTTCATACATTTGTTCCCCTTAATGAATTTGAACAAAGCAACAACTACAGATTTAGCAGAATAAAATGGTACCATATTTTATTTCGTCGCCTTCTCTTCAGCTGCTTATAGGGCAAAAACATTATTAAGTGTATCTGAATGTATCTTGCACAGAGTTCATTTTAAACAGAAATCAGTCGATCAATATACACATACACTAATAATATATATATATGCAATATTGAACACAATTCCGAGCAGTAATAACCATACAAAATGAAAACTTTTCAGTATCTCGCATTAGAATGAAAAATATCCAGTTACCAGGGCAAAGAAAGACTGAACTGTAGTAGACATCACATTGGCCAAAGTGGGCGTGCCCTTCGAGTCAGAATCTAAGGACACAAATCACGTGCGGAAAGGCGCCATAGTAGTTCTTTCATATCAATGCATTTAGACAATTATGGACATCAATTTGATTGGGACAATGACGAGATTTTAGCCAGAGGTATATAGGTCGTTCGATGCGAGTTTTATCTAAAAGAGTTCAAGAACACTATCCCGCCTGGCTACGGAAAGGTAACAACGGAGCAATAAGAAGCGCCATTATTGAGCATATACTCAACACTGGTCATTCGATTTGCAAGGAGAAGTCGTTCAAAGTCATCTATAAGGTCAAAAGAAGCCTTCCAAAATCGACAAGCTTCCGTATACTTTGTATTGCCTTAGCCTTAAGGATTTGGATAGAAAAACTGTTGCTGTACATAAAATTATTAATACCTTTGGGCTGAGCGTAGCTGAGCTGATGAAAAGGAAGTCATCGAAATAAAAAATGATGGTACCATTTTATTCTGCACACATCACTGTTTTTTTTCCTGTATTCAAACTCATGAAGGGGATTAAATGTATGAAGCCTCTTCAGTTGAATCGACTCCGTAATTATAAACGTGGAATTCTCTGAATTAATTTATTAATTTATCTACACGAAATCATCAATAAAGAAGACAGCAAAACTCACTGAACCATGTATAAAGAATATCTCTGAAATGATGTCTAGAATACTAAGACCATTTGAAATAGGCACAACGTACAAGTCACTATAATCATTTCATTTGATATTGTGCAAATCGAAGGATCCAACAGAAAAAGATGATAAAATGAATACCATTTACAAAATAAACTATATGAACTGTAGTAGATATTACATCGGCCAAAGTGGGCGTGCCCTTCGAGTCAGAATCTAAGGACATAAATCAGGTGCGGAAAGGCGCCATAGTAGTTCTTATCAATGCATGTAGATAATTATAGACACCAGTTTGATGATTGGATTAATGTCGAAATTTTAAACAGAGGAAACACCAAAAATGCAGTTAGGGAATTTCTACAAGCCTGGTACTCTAGCGAATATGTGATTAACAAACATGTTAATATAGGCCGAATCTACTAACTAACAAAAGGTAAATCATGTGATGAGAAAGCTCAGAATACAAGTCAATAAAAAAGTGATCAGTACACATGTAAATCGACTGCCAGTCATGAAGATGGTTACCAGGAGACGCGATTCTATCATTCATGAAGCGTCTGAATCAGTTCATTTCATTGGTTACACAATTTCATCATGAGCTGACATTAGTTACAGAATCATCGGAAAACTTGGGAATACTGGACAGTCAGCTGTTTCGTCCTAGTTCTTGACTCTTAAACAGTATGAACCCACCGGGGTTCGAACCCAGGACCTTCTGGTTACAAGGTGAGCTCGTAGACCATTAAGCCACTAGGACCCAGTAGGGTGCAGCAGGTCGGGTGTGACGACAAATCCTCGCCGAAGACATTGGCTAGCGGTCGCGCTATGTCGCGTGAATTGGCAGAAGTTAGAATTCATGCGTTGAAGATGTTGTCCAGTAGGACGACGAAAGCTCCACAGTTAAACCAACCAGCTGAGAGAACACACCTAATTGCAAATATTTATCATCTAATCAATAAAGTTCTAAAACTTGAACACTGTGATAGTGTATGTAATTCCATATTAATTTGTTTATTAAATATATCACTCGATGTGAAACAGTATTACTTTTTACTAGATCACAAGGTTTCGAACAAAATTTACTACTGTTCATAATCATATCATCAATTATAATCACACGACTTCGACATTTCAGTTTCAAGTTTTGTGATATATCTAGTAAACAAATTAATATGGTGTTAATAGTCTAATTCCCATTTCATTCAATCACTGCAGTGTGACCCTGATTAGAGGATGTCAACAGTAAATTTTGTCGATTAACAAAGGCATCAACTTTTCATTTTCCTCAACTTTTGACTCATCGAAGAAAATGCTTCTTCATCATCGAAATCATCTTCAGAGAGGCTGTACTGTACAGTCGTATTTATACTTACCAAAAATGTATAGTAGTCTTTTTTTTTCCTTCACGTTCCCAGTGGAACATAGGACTCCAAGCTTGTGGCTTGAAGTTTCTGTAGCAGTGTTTTTTGTTTTACAGGATGGGGTTGCTAGTCTCATGCCCAATGTTTCCTTTTCACCAGCATTATTTCTGGCTTAGGGAGGTAAAGGAGTGCGTCTGTGGCCGGAGATCGAACCCCGGGCCATGTGCATGGACGGCGAGCGTCTTAACCGCTATACCACCGACGCACGTTGTATAGTAGTCTATTATTGAGTAATTAAGGGGGTGGTAACAAAATTGATATAATTACTCGGTAGTGGTTTCAGAAGTAAAAAATAATAGTTGAAAATTTAGTGGTACTCGACGGTACAAAGGAAGAAAGGCTTAGAAATTTGGTTAGATTAAAATTTTTATTGAGTGAGAATAAAGGTGGTAGTTGAGTGTCGATTTAACAAGTGTGAAGAAGGTGAGAAAATGTACAAAAGGAACCTATAAGAGTGATAATAGTGAATAGTGAATTAATTTTTGAAGTAAAAGCGAAGTAATCATTAAAAATATAAAAAAAATTACAAGGAACGACTAATGAAAAGGCTGAGACCATGGTAGAATCAGAGAATGGACATACCTTTTTCTGTATACAGAGTTCGGCGATGTGCTGACAAATCGCTGACGCCTTCGCCATATACAAATGACGAAACGTAATGCCTTTTTGTGCCATTCGACCTCACCTTGTAGATAATACTGAAAGACGACTCTGGTGGAGCTGCGTGACTCAAGTTGACCAAGTGCTCAAGAATTGATTTAGTAGCTGTCTTGCATTGTTCTTTTGCCAACCATGTCGGATAATGATCAGAGATCTGTTTGGAAAGTGTGCACTTTGTGTGGCCAATATAACTAGCTCCACACTCATTATTATTATTATTATTATTGTATCCTTTAATTCCTACAGGAACATAGGGCTTCAACCGTGCGTCTCCATTGCGTTCTGTTCTCTGCTAGAGTCTTCACCTGGTTCCAAGTCTGCCCACACGTTTTCATCTCCTCTTCACATGACCTCCTCCAAGTCACCCACCCTCGCACTGACGACCAACTCGTCGCTTCCCTTTCGGGTTCCACTCGAACAATGGCTTGTCTAGTGATGTCACTTGATGCATTGTTTCCTCAGAGTATGGCCAGCCAATCCATCTCCATTTCTTCCTGCCTATTTGTTTCACAATCGGTTCCTGCTGAGTTGGTTCGATCATTGCCAGAGATCTCTGTTGCTGATCTTTTCTGACAGGCTGGCCATCTGATTTTGAGTATTGAGCGAAGACAACTGTTGATGAAGGTCTGTAGTTTGTTTGAGATGCTCTTTATGACGCTCAGTGCAAGTCTCTGATCAGTATAGTGAGTAGCACTGACTTCACATTGGAGTTGAAAATCCGGATGTTATTTTTGATGCTGAGTGCTGTTGACCTCCACACAGACTTGACGAGAGTAGTGGAAGCTTGTGTTGCTTTTCCGATTCTTGCTTTGATATCCTCGTCAGTTCCGTTGGCCTGTAGTTGAAACGATGCTTCCCAGGTCGGTAGGTAAAAGAGGTAATTTCTTTCAGGTTCCTTCCATTTATGCTGACTGTTGTCAGTTGTTGTTGCTTTTGGTGGTGTTGCCCAAGAATTTTCATCACCTCTGTTTTATCTATGTTCACCTGAAGTCCTATCTTTGATGCTTCTTCTGCCAACTTGTTGCTTTTCACTTGCATGTCTTCCAGTTTGTGGGAAATCAGCTCCACACTAGCAGGTGAATTTATAAACACACACACACACACAAATTCTACATTTTTGGTCAATATAAATACTACTGTACAGTACAGCCTCTCTGAAGATGATTTCATCGATAAAGAAGCATTTTCTTCACTGAATTTGTCTTTTATTTTTCTTCATTGCACATTTATGTGTAACTCTACTTGTTAACCTTCTTGTTTCTCTTCTTCCCTTTTATTCAGTGTCCGTATAATCATGTGAACTGTCCAGAAGAATCGCCTAAAGAAGAAGAAAAATAATCAATCGTGTTCATCTCTGGTTGAAGTGGACAGCATATGTATGCTCTGTTACGTCATCGCTACCTTCCTCCAACCTCCAGCCTTTCAGTCCTACCTAATCATTTTAATGCGCTGTCCTTTTTTGCTAAATCAGTTAACTCTCACTTTCTGTCAATGAAGCTTCCTTTTTATCATAATTAGTTTTTCTTTTAATTTTCAATAAATTTTATTCTTATGTGTAAGGTCTTTTTATATTCAATTGAACAAGGTATATATTTATATATATATATATTGATTGGACAATAGAAACTAGTGTGATGTGTCTAGTTCTTTCTCTGGTGCAGACTGAATTCTATCAGTCAGTCAGGTTTGCAATGTGGCCAACATTCCACTAGGTAGCTGCTCGCCATTACAGTGCACGTTGATTTGATGATGTTAGATGGTTGGAGGCAATCGGTCACAGGAAGCCTTACTTGACCTAGGTTTCGTGTTAGTTGGCACTCACCAGTCGTCAGCAAGGCGTATCTGCAGTCACCTTGAAGGAACAAGTCATGTCGCTTCTGAGATTCGAACCCGTGTCACCCAGTGCAGTACTGCATTGAGAGACGTTACCACTGAGCTAGCTATTTGGTCTGGCTCGCGATTGACCTCCTGTAGGACTGTAGTGGATACTTTGATATATATATATATTATTATTGCTCCCTTGGGTTCCTAGTGGAACATAGGGCTTCAACTGCACGCCTCCACTTGTTTCTGTCTTCTGCTGTACTTTTCACCTGCACCCGTGTTAGTCCATACTGTTTCAACTCTTCTTCACACGATCTCCCTTGGACGTCCCACTCGCCGCTTCCCTTTCGGGTTCCACTCGAGCTATGGCCTGACGCGCGATGTCATCCAGCGGCCTCCTCAGCGAGTGTCCAATCCATCTCCACTTTCTCCTGCATATTTGTTGGGTGATTGGTTCTTGTTTTGTTTCTTTCCACAGCTTCTTGTTTGTGATTCTTTCCGGCCATCTGATCTTCAGTATAGAGCCAGCGAAGACAGTTGTTGATAAAGGTCTGCAACAGGCTGTTGGAAATATTCTTTGTGACCCGCCGCCAAGTTTCTGATCCATCCGTATAGAAGAACTGACTGACTTGATGTTTGTATTGAAAATCCGAATTTTGTTGTTGACGCAGGCTGAGTGACAGCGGAAGATTTCCAGATTGGTTTCAGGTTGATGAATGTGTTTCTCGCCTTCCCGATTCTCGCTCGATTTGACATCCTCGTCCGTTCCTCCTGTGGTTGAGACAATGCTCCCTAGATAAGTGAATGAAGTAACCTCTTTCAAATCCCTCCCGTTGATGGTGATTGGCACTGGATGTTGCTGCTGTTGCTGTTGTTGTTGTTGGTTGGCTATTTTCATAACCTCCGTCTTGTCTATGCTCACATCGAGTCCTGTCTTTACTGCCAGCCTCTTCGACGAGTTTGTCGGTTTTCGCTTGTAATTCTTCGATTTTTTGTGAAATCAAACACAAATCATCCGCGAAATCCAGGTCTTCTAGGTTCTTCAGGTCGGTCCAGGATATCCCTGTCTTCTCGTTTCCCAGTCCACCACAATTAGGAATATCATCGTTGGTGATAATAAGCACCCTTGTCTGACTCCTGTGTTTACTCCAAACGCCTCTCTGAGTTTTCCGTTGTTGATCACTTGACATGTGCCGTTGTCGTACACCTGTTGAATAAGGTTGATGAATATTTGGGGTACGCCGTAGTACTTGAGTAGTTTCCAAATTACTTCGCGATCAACGCTGTCGAAAGCCTTCTCAAAGTCTATAAAGTTGAGGTATAGGTTTGATTTCCATCCCATGCTTTGTTCGATGATAATGCGTAGAGTTGCAATTTGGTCAGAACATGATTTGCCTTTCCTGAATCCAGCTTGTTCTGGTTGGCGGAGTTCTGTATCCAGTGCGTCCTTTATTCTCTCCAGGATGATGCGACTCAGGATTTTACTTGGCGTCGACAGGAGCATGATTCCTCACCAGTTCTTGCAGAGTCCTAAGTAGTCCTTCTTTGGTAGAATATATATATATATATACTAGCCCTGACAATAGTTACCGCCTCGTTAAACTGGAGAATTGTGTGTTATTACCACTAGTTGTAGCATTCGTATTACTGCTAATCAATTCGAGTGAAACATAGAGCTTCGATAATATCTGCATGTCAACCTTTTCTCTGAAGTCCTTTGTAAACTGGGTTATAAGCTTTCGCCGCTTCACACGATCCTCTGCATGTCATCCATCCTTTGGCACCTAACTTAACTCGTCGTTTTGCATTCACTCAAATGCCTATTGCGTAATGTCACTCAGCTACCTTCTCAGTATGTGCCATATGCATCGCTGCATTTTCTTCGTCATATTTGTTGGGCGTTGGGTCTTTGGTCAGTCCGTTCGTTCGTTCGTTCGTTTCAAAAGTTCGTTGTAGATGTTTAGTGTATGAAGCGAAGACAGTTAGTTGTTGATGAAAGTCTACAGTCTACTCGAAATACTTTCAATGTGTGCGTATGTGTGTGTGCGCGCTAAGTTTATGGACTACAATAGAAGAACTGACTTGATATGAGTGTTTTGAATATCCGTATGTGGTTCCTTATACTGAGTGCAGAAAATTTCCAAACTGATTTCAGATTAAATTAAGGATCTGTAGAACTGAACTTCGTGTTCTCTTCTTTCTAATTTTCCATGATCTAATCAAGGTCTGTCTTCCTCTTCTGATCCTGTTGATTTAATTCCACTAGAATGTAAGACATTTACTAGGCGATGACTTTCTGTTTATGCTCAGCATTTTACACGACAAATGAGATTATCTTAGAACAAAGGTGGCGGTTGGGGGGGGGGGAGATTACATCATTCTGAGTGGCGAAATGTCAAAGCAGCATATAGAAATCAAAGTATAAATGAGTATAATAATTTCATTGAATTTGGTGGCTGCAGGCTTCGTTTATAGGGGTCTATTGTCAATATAGCGTTGCAATGCATGCTACTTTTGCATATAATAATACGTTTGGCTGGTCTTGTATGCGAGATGAATTCTATAGAGCTTGTCTATGCAGTGCATAATTGATTGACGCGATCAACGATCGGCGTAACAATGCTTACCTATCATTAGTATATACTAAAGGTGCGAATGGTCCACCGAGGAAGAGGGTACTCGAGTGGTTGCGCCACAGGATGATCATGCATGCCGTTCTTGTCTCGCAAGAGGCAGGGATGTGTGTGTTTGGTTACCTGAAAACCAATACCCAGTCAATGGGTGTATCACTGTGTGAATAAACTGGTTGATCCTGCCAGTAGTCATATACTTGTCTTAGAGATTAAGTCATGCATGTCTAAGTACATACCTTAAAACGGTGAAACCGCGAATGGCTCATTAAATCAGCTATGGTTCCTTAGATCATATATGCTACATGGATAACTGTAGTAATTCTATAGCTAATACATGCAATTATGCCCTGACCCGCAAGGGAACGGGTGCATTTATTAGAACAGAACCCACCGGGGGCAGTTTCGGCTGTCTCTGTTGAATTCTGTGATGACTCTGGATAACTTTAATGATCGCAGTCGGCCTTGTGTCGGCGACGGATCTTTCAAATGTCTGCCCTATCAATTTGTTGGTAGGTGATCTGCCTACCATGATAGTAACGGGTAACGGGAAATCAGGGTTCGATTCCGGAGAGGGAGCCTGAGAAATGGCTACCACATCCAAGGACGGCAGCAGTCGCGAAAGTAGCTTTAAAGTAGGAAAGTGTGTGCATATGAGGAAGAGGAGGAAGAAGAATATTCCGAAAAACGTTAATGAGTTTTCAAGTATTGGTTTCTGTAGGGATTTTGTCTGATTGATTGCGTGGGGGATTTCATCATGAGCTGACATCAGTTAGAGAACCACTGGAAAACCTGGGAGTGCTAGACATCTGTTTCGTCCTAGTTTAGGGTCGCCTTGTAACCAGAAGGTCCTGGGTTTGAAACCTGGTGTGTGAGTACTGTTGAAGAGTCCAAAACTAGGACAAAACAGCTGGCTATCCAGTACTCCCAGGTTTTTCAGTGGTTCTCTAACTGATGTCAGCTCATGATGAAATCTTCCATGCAGTTAATGAGTTTATTCCGAAATTCGAAAACGTTTGATCATGTAATTCAGCTTCTCCATCTATAAATTGTTAATGACCCCCCTCCCCAAGAAAAAAATTGTTGACACAACACAATAAGCTCGACATCACAGTTTTCTTCAAAATATCGGGGACACACTGCAAAGCAACCTTGTCAATATCAAAGACCAAATGTCTAAAGATTCTCTATTTAATTGTGTCTATAAAATAAAATGCTTGGATTGTGGTGCGATATACATCGGACAACCCCCTCTCGAGAAACCCAAATAAGAAAACATGAACACCGTAGCGCATCTATTCGACAACTAAGAAATCCAGTTGAACCAGAAAAGCTTGAAAAATCATCAGTCATAGTTGGTCTACACGCTACGCTGTAGAATCAGGCCACAAAATGCATTTTGACAATATTGAAATCATCATCCAGAAACATTTCAGAAATCACAGAGAACGTCTCATATCATCAGAAGCACTTCATATCAAGTGGAATCCAAATTGCCCGAATAGGAATGATGGACTGAAAGAGAATTTTACCTGGTTACAACATCCCCCTCCTCCCAAGAAGTGACAAAATCAACACGAATGTGATAAGCAATTTCATTATCTGAACACATGCCGATTTTACAATTTTACACACTTATCAAGTCCAACAGTCACCTACGCCTGCTTTTGTTATCTTTACACCAATTGGCCAATTTGACAACGGAAAAATGATCCCATACTGAGGAATGATGATTAAGTTGTTGCATAATACAAGCTGAGATTTTGTAAATTCTGGTTTAATACTAATACTCTGATGAAGCTATTAGCAGCAGCATTAAATAGCGGAACGTCAGTGAAAAACAAAATTGTTTTGTTTTTCATTCATTCATTGGGAAATACATGGAAACCTTTATCATAATGAATATCATATACCCAATGCCCAAATTATTTCAAACTGTCAAAAGTTATAATGGCCGCACAAATTGCACACTTTCCAAACACATCCCTGAACATTATCCGACATGGCTAGCAAAAGGACAATGCAAGACAGTTACTAAATGAATTATTGAGCACTTGATCAACTTGAGTCACGCAGCACCACCAGAGTCGTCTTTTAGTGTCATCTACAAGGTGAGGTCGAATGGTACAAATTGGCATTAAGTTTCGTCATTTGTATATGTCGAAGGCGTTAGGCGCGATCACTACGCTATGTGTTCGGCGAGTATTTGTGCTCACACCCGACCTGCTGCACCCTACTGGGTCCCAGTGGCTTAATAGTCTACGACGTCGCCTTGTAATCGGAAGGTCTTAGGGTTCGAACCCCGATAAGTGATGTTAAAGAGTCTCAAACTAGGACGAAACACCTGACTGTCTGGTATTCCGAAGTTTTCTAGTGGTTCTCTAACCAATGTCAGCTCATGATGAAGTCCTGATACCATTCAAATCCCTACAAACCCACACTTGAATTTACTCATGTTTATAAATGAAGGAAGATAGTTATGTGAGTAGTGCTTTGATATAATTATCAGTAGCAATAACTTGTGCTCGGAACGTGATCATCAGTAAATATTACTCACTGTATAACAATACTGTGTGACTTTATACTCTATACTGCAGTGGTCAACTTTTATCCTTATGTCAATAAACTATCAAGCTTCGAGAATCCTCAACACTTTTAAATAAACTAACTTCCACTTCACATTTATTTATCTTCACTGAATTTTTGTCATTTTCACATTTTGAATTCTTTTTCATTCTTATGCATTCGTTGTACATTTCATAATTTACTGTGACATTTGACATTTAACTCAATTGTGTGTTATGAGTTTTTTAATTTCTGATTATAAATCCACTATGGACTGTGGCTTTGTGTTGGTGTAATAAACAACTGAATACTGCACAATCTAATGATCACATCTATTATAGACAGATCATATAGTCTCGGTTTTAAGTGCACAGGTAGTCAGAAGTATAAATTTAATTGGTGGATGGTGACTAGCAGTGGTGGAATCCAGGATAACGTGCATTTCGTCCCATCTGGGACTCGTCACTGGATGTACCTGCATTCCCCAGTGAGTGAGTGAGTGAGTGAGTGAGTGAGTGAGTGAGTGAGTGAGTGAGTGAGTGAGTGAGTGAGTGAGTGAGTGAGTGAGTGAGTGAGTGAGTGAGTGAGTGAGTGAGTGAGTGAGTGAGTGAGTGAGTGAGTGAGTGAGTGAGTGAGTGAGTGAGTGAGTGAGTGAGTGAGTAAGTAATGAAGGCAGCTCATGATGAAATCTTGTAATAATTGTAATTAGTTTGGAAGTTAGTTGCAAATATCTAATGAGCACAGGATTGTGACATCCAGATTATTTGGAACTTTACCAAAGGCTGTGGTTATGTATTGAAGCAGAAATTCCTACTCCTCCTGCATGGTGCTGCATGGGAATATCTTGGTGGTGAGTGGTGGATGAACGTCTTTTGAGCAATCTGTGTTGTAATGCATTGATTAGGTTATATTCTAGTGAGTGATCAGTGATATTAGTAACTCAGTTACTCCCTGCATCACTCGTGATTGATATAGGTGGTATAATTTCGGTGGGAGTAAATCTGCATTCACTTCTTTTAGCTCCTGTTTAAGCCTAGTTTCCTAACCACTGTAGGGTGGGGAAAATTAGGGAATGTCGGATGCTATGCCCCCAACCCTACCTCATGCAATCAACACAACCACAGTTGAAACTTCAAAGACTGACACCCTACGTTTCATTCAGAATTCAAGGAGTGAAGAAGCCAAAGGAATGCTATTCGACACTTTATTTCATGAGGTTCTATGCAGAACAAGATCACTCCTCCTTATTTGAAGAATATCAGCATGTTTCATCATACACAAAGATGCACCTGTAAATAATTATTGGCAATTTAAAAGTCAATGTTGATGTAAATATTGAAGTATTTAGGTCGATTAAGCAAAGGTTAAACAAAGAGTTAACAGTACCCAACGTTTGAAAGCTTCCACTATTACGAATCATCAAAACTACTACAGGAATTTTCTTTGTGCAACCGAAGCTACAAAAATAACACGAGAATCGCAAGTGTACGAAACACACTTTCCAAAAAAGTCACCCAAAACCAAACTTTCATCTACACACACACACACATGTCCACGTCCGAGTAGTTCGCGAATGCAACTTGCATCGTCACACCCTCTGCCAGTGAGTAACATGCTAGGAAGCTGAGACTGATTCCAGTTCATTCATGCGGGTTAGGGTGACTAGTCGTGCACATGAAAATTTACTGAGATAGTATTGAGGACTTCAGCGACAGATTCAACACTGATTCTTATGTAACCATCCCTAGGGAAAAGTGATGCATGTGGAAACATGACATTCATCTGTCGACAGACGTGTTAAATAATACCTCTAGGTGTTGAACATTCTTAGCATTTTTAGGAATAAAGAACTGTGCGCCGTGAATTCAAAACTGTATGCACGTCTTCCAATTCTCTCTTTGGAAATCTCAAATGTGAACACATATATGTTGCATCATAGACAGCCGCTGCACAATCCACCCATAAACGTTGACGATAATGTGCTAGATTCCATAAAACTAATTGAACAAAGTGGAAATGAAACACAGATTGCATTATAAAATTGAACTTTATTTACACGCATCCAGCTAAGAGCGCTTAAAGAAGTTAATTCACGAATTTTCAACGAAGAAATTTCAAAGTTGTGAATGAATTCTCTGCAGTCGAGATGTAAATTCTACTATTCTCTATTATTTATAACTGTTTCATCTCCACTTACTCTTATACTACTTATTACTACCGAGTAATATGTGTCTATTCATTAATTCTGTGAATAGTCAAGTCAGAGTCTCAGGGATTGTGCTCATAACTGTCAAAGTTCGGAAAGGATATGCTCTCAATGTAAAATCAAGTTGATGGATAGGAGGGAGTATTTGAAACCAACTGAGGTGTCACCTTCAGTTTGGTCATCGAAGTAGTGCATTCGTTGGACTTGGTAAACCTACTCCATCAGTAATTTCTCACAACACTAGGATTTACTTCGTTTGAGTCAAGATGTGTAACCTCGCCTAGTTGACTAATTCATGAGTGCATCAGCCGATCCCGAGCCTGATGAAAGAGAGAAGGTTGGGCGTGATGCTGGCGACCTCAGTCGCTCCAGATACTTCAAAGCACAAAAAATGTGCAAAACAACTTTATTCTTCGTTAGAATCGGAGAGATGGGATGGATTGCCGTCGTCTGATGAAGACCTTTGGGAAGACAGTGAACTGAATTGGATTGAATTAATGTGCTAAGAATTTATGAGACCACATGGAATGGAAGTGGACTATCCAGACTGGTAATTGCAGATTCGACAATGCACTCCAACCAACCTGACTTGAATGGTGTGATGCACTGGCTATGGTGATGTCACTGCCAACATCTTGTAACTGCCCTACTCTTTTCTCATATCTTTTTACTCATTTTTATAGACGGAGGAAAAAAGCTGTGTGAGTACCTTGATATGGTTATCAGGAATAAGTTGTACCTGAAAATTCATTCATCCGGTTGTTAATACTGCATCACTGTGTGATATCCAGAAATAATCTTATCTAATATGGAATTACATTCTACCACAGTGACCAAGATCTACTCTCACATTTACTTCATTTTGATTTGGTTCTCTCTCTAATTCCTCATAACTGTTGTATTTCTTAAATATCTCTTACGTAATTCCACATTCTCCCCCGCTTCTATGTGCATCCTGGTAACGTACTACTCACTAAGTAATTCATCCCATTACTTAAGTGTAAAGTACTTCTTCAACTCATTTCATGCATTGACTAACATAAACAACTAGGTCTGTCGTGAAATATACACATTCAATTGTAGGGGAAAACACAGGTTTTGTTCAGAGAAGAAATACTATTTTGCAATGGATTCACTTCCAAGCAGCTGTACAGCAGTCGTATTTATACTACGGATAGAGGCATTAAGTGCCACCATACCAATTCACTTTTCCAATAATCTTTGAAAATTTCGTAATTCATCCACTTCAACTCCAGTCCCTGAATACATCAATTCAGTTATCTTCATTCTTATCATATATGCAATATTGACCACTGAGCAATTTCTACTGCCACTCAATGCCTTCTTTCTCCGTAATATAAATACGACTGTTGTACAGCTGCTTGAAAATCAGGTTGTTGAATACAAATGTTTCTTCACTGGACAAAAATTGTGTTTTGCCTTATGAACTATACTTGTGACAACTCATCACTTTTGTTACTACCCTCTTCAATGTTGTAAATATTTTTGCATAGATGAGATTGTACAGGTAACGAGGAGATTAATTTCACCGAAAATAGCCTGTTCACCGAACTATGTGTTTTGTTTTCGTTAATGTCCTGATGGGGACTGTTCATAAATTGACAGTGGACAGTTATTCAACGCTACACCGTCACATGTGACAGTCTAATAATAATCGTAAGACGTCACATTCTTAAAGTGAATAGATTCGATCATATCGAAGAAGTGAATGTTTTACACTGTTGTTCTTAACAGTCGAAAATGCCGTCCACCATAGAAACTACACACCGAGCGATTCTCGAAGACCATCCAAGATCATATTGAACTTGATTCATGCGAACAAAGTTACATCGTACGATACATTCTCAGTTTACACAGACCCACAAATTCGAAATGAAACAGTGACAAAGACAAATGACAGGGATCAAGTCAGCATACGAAATGCAATATCTGTAAATATTGTATTCAGATTGTTCATGAGGGATTTACCGGACAATTTATCCCCTAGAGATCATTTTCACTTCACCGAAGATCATCAGTCGTCTGAATAATGCAAAGATCTGTTGACATTTCTTCGAAACAACTGATTATGGCAAAATTGGTGACTGTGTACATCCGTCTGATCGTTTATGCCTTATCACGGGTCGATAATGAGCGTGGGTCGCTCAACAGCTGCCCATACGCAAGATATGGTAGCAATCTAGAATCTCTCGCAACAGATGTGCGGAAGTAAGTGGAGATGGTTTGGCCATATGCTCAGCAGACCGTTAAGTGACAAAACGAGCCACAATCTCGAGTGAAGTCCTCACGGGAGACGCTGAGTTTGGCGTGGATTCAATAGTGTTACTTAGGAGATCGTATGTAGACGAAGTCAATCATCTCAGTAATCATGAAGCCATCTGAGAAAGACTCTGGAAAACACAGTGAACCGGAGGTGTCTCCGAAGCCAGTTATTCCATTCTGAACACTGGGGAAATCATAATCTTAACAACAACAATAACAAGTTTACCACTGGGATGAACGGAACTTTGCATTACTCAAACGACTGATAATCTCGACTCAAGCGAATGTTTGGTCAAATGACTGTGTCAGATTTCACCTACCGGGACCGATTACAAGTTAGCACATCAATGAACACAATATTCAGCGAATGCACTTTCGTTTCCGAAATGTCGTATTAAATTCAATACATCACATTGTTCTCGTCTGACCTGATCAACTACTCCTGATCACCTCATATATGCAAACTAGTCTTAAAAAAACTTGAAGGTGAAAACAGCTAATGTGTAGGTCGAAAGTTGCTTGCATATATTCTATTCCGTATTTCATGCTCAAATGTGATTTCTGATTTGTTATTATCAATGTACTCAAGATTCTGCCCAGCATATATACATACGTATATATATCACACTTCGATTTACAAATGATCACAGCATAGCGAAACCGATTTTGAAGTTCAAGCAAACCTTCCTTGTGACACGTGCTATCATGGTAGGGAAAAGACGATTGGTCTCCAATATTTTAGTGGTTCTGGTAGAGGACAATGACATCAGAACTCAAATTTGCCTCAACAATGCCGTGAAGCAGCAGCTATACAGGCAATGCAGGTCTTTAAACACAAAACAACTACAGTAAGACAAAATTAGTTAACCAATGGTCAACTGTATAAGGTACCTTAGAATCGAGGAGAATACTCCCAACGAGGTGGAATCAAAAGCTCTGTCAACAGGAATCACACACACACACCAATGCTTCCCACTCACAGTCCCGGGTCAGAATCACCACCGTCATTCACTCAAATCAACTCATCTCGTTCAACAGCACACATTGTCAATGTGCACACAACTACAAAGACAAGGAGAAGTATTACAATTAAAGATTAAACAATGACAAAGGCAAATGATGAAGGTGAAAATCAACATGTGACATGTCGCCGTCAAATTGATGATACACAGTCGATCATCCAGGAGAAATGTTCCGAACAGTTTGTCCTTTAAAGTGAATTGATAAATAGTACAGGATGTAAGAAAATCACTTGTGCAATGTTGACGTTTGCACATGATAATTATAAGCCGGGCTGCATGTTATTTCGTTAAAATTTCTGAATTCAATATAGAAAAATCCCCATTTAGACATTTAGAAAGCAGAAGGATTGAGTGAAGAAATATTTACTTTTCAATCAGAACCTCATCTCACTCTGGCTCTACTCTGGTATATATTATGTGTGGCATTTGTATTAAAATACACAACAACAATTTACCAATCGAGTGGCGACAATGTGGTTGTTAACAATAATTAATCAGTATCAACATGTCAAGGCGGGAGGTGATAATTAACGAAGAGAATTAATACACATAATTAAATTCATGGAGAATTCCCATTTTAACAAATAGAAAATGAAAACAAGCGATTCAGCGAAGAGACTCCTTTCTTCAACGAAGCAAATAGAATATTCAGAACACATTAATGGTGAGAACAAGAGAACTGGCTCCTCTATTGTGAAACATATTACAGAGGAGACAGGACATAAAATTGACGTTAACACATCTTTTAAACCTTTCTGTAAAACGTGTTTATGGGAGAACGTATCCTAAAGTTTGTGGAAACCCTAGCTGGCAATTAGGAAGTTTAAACCACCTCTGTGCGTTCAAGCCAACAATTCGTCGTCACATCAAACCACCTTCCTTGGTAAACACTGTTTTGATACCAGTCAGGGTAGATGTACAAATACCTGTGTTATTTGGTTTAGTGATCTTCATTGTTATTATGACCTTAAATATGGCGGCCTTTTAACTTCTTGACCTAAGTAGTCCATTTTCTCACATCTTAACTCTTTATTAATTTCATAGCAGACGTAATTTCAAATATGACATGACATGTGACAAGTCCGTGTGTGTGATCAGATTGTTCCAAATGTCAACATGTTTGCGCAAATGCATCACACGATTCAGACAAATTACGTCTTCTTATTGCTTTGTCTAGACGAATTGATTATCAAGCTGTACAATCGTACTAAAATGATTTTTAAGAAGTTATATCCGATGAGGGAATTGAATCATAGGTGTGAATGCATAAAATAATAATAATAATAATAACAGTAGTAGTATGAAATGCAATTAAAATTAAAATATTTGTGATTATAATCATAGTTAAATGTCAAGTGGCAAACAATTAATGGCATTTATAGAATAATCTCATGGGATGTATAGAACTTTGAAGGGCTGTGCAATCATAGAATTAGTAGACAAATCGAACGGACATTTTAGTATATTTATATTCGGGAAGGAAACTCACTCCAACAACAAATATTCAGACTTCGGATCATCACACGCCATCAGCGCTAAGGTATCAGTTGTTTCAAGCCTTCTTAGACGAACACAATCTCTGATGTTAACGGATGAGAAAGAAAAAGAAGAAATATGAAACATTACTGAGACTCTCAAGCCAAACAACTACCCAAAGAACTTCATCAACAAAATCAACACTGACATTGAGTATAGTCGTAAGCGTGTTCCGAAAACATGGACCTCAACAGTTGTCATTCCATATAGAGCGGAGACGACAGACGATATCAGAAGAGTACTCAGTAAGGTCGACATCAGAGTTTTCTTCAAAACATCAGACAAGCACAGTGTGAGGCAAGCTTGTCCATATAAGCGGCCGAATCCCTGTGGATTCTCAATCTAGTTGTGTGCATAAAATAAAATGCTTGCTGGGAATGTGATGCGATATACATCGGACAAACACTGTTAGAGAGAATTCAAAATCAAAACAAATGAACACTGTAGAGCCACCTCTGTTCGACCACCGAGAAATCCGGTTGAAGTAGCCACCCAAATGTCGTCTACACACTACGCTGTAGAATCAGGCCACAAAACTGATATTGACAATATTGAAATACAGCAAATATATCTTTTCGGCGATTTCATTCTCAAAAGCTGTACAATCGCATTTATATACTTTAGTTTGCATGGATGGAATAATTCTTTATTTAATTCCACATTGTGACGAAGGAGATAATTATTTTCAATTTGATATGAAAGGAGGTTTGGAGGTACGAATATAGATTTCAAGGGGCTTAGAGACAAGATTATATAGGATTAGAAAACAGTTACAAAGTATGCAAAATTACCATTTGATAACTGGAGAAATAATTTTAAAGGCGAGTCAAAGGTGACAATTATTTTCAGCTTGATATGAATTACAAGAGGCTTAGAAACAAAAGTTACACAGGGATAGAACGAATTACAGGTGTGAACAAAATGAGCATGGAAACAAATTGAAATCAAGATTTTCAACTTGAAATGTAAGTCAGGAGGTGTGAATGGAGATTGCAAGAGGCATAGAAACAAAAAATTACACAGGATTAGAATGTAATCGTAAGATAGTTGTTGTTCTGAACGGATTACAAGTGTGATCAGGAGAAGCATGGAACCGAACTTGAAGTAAATGATTTTATAAGTGAAAAAATGGAGTGAATTGAATGAAGACAAAGAGAGAAAAATACACACACGGAGAACAAAACAAAATTAGTCATGGACATAGAGGGATCACGGTACCATCCGATTACAAAATGGTTGTCGGAAATGCTGGAGTCTGTGAGATGACAACTCCGGAAGTACTCTCTCCGAGATACTTTTGAATTTATTGAGTGCATAAAAGACTTGAATGTAAATGGCAAACGAATGTTATCACTGGACGTGGAATCTCTATTTAAGAATGTGCCGCTCACAGACACAGTTTGTCTCCTTTGCAACATGTTATTGGTCAGTTAGTTCCATCCCAAAGAAAAATGTCCCCATCTAATTACTTTGCAATTGAAAATTAGACAGTGGGATATTAAGATGGAGACTAAATTCAGTTATGTATGTCCAAACCAAGTTCACTTTGAATAGATTTTATAAAATTTGAGCTTTTGATATTTGAGATTCGATTTTATGAGAGTTTCTGTATTTCTCAATGAGTGAGAAACAAAACACTATCGCTTTCACCGACGTTTCGCTATTTAATTTCGTTGCTTACAACTTTATCAAAGTATCATATAGCCACAATAATTTACAAAATCTCAGAGGTATTTATATCCAGCACCTAAATCGTCGTCTTTTCACAGCATGAGGTAATTTTCATGTTATTTCGGTTTGCTCAGTTGGTGAAGATAACACTGCACACTTGATTTCGACGTTGCAAAACACACCCTTGTCAAATCTGGTGGTGTACACATGGCTTTGTCATCTTCATCAATCGACCAACTCGACAACGCAGAGATTACCTCATGCTGTAGAGAAACAATTGAGTTGCTGTATGTGAGCTGAGATTTCGTAGACACTGGTTTATTATTTCACTACGATACATCTATTTGCAGTTGTATATCGAAACGTGAGTAGCAACAACAATATCGTTTGTTTTCCATTCATTGTGGAATCGAAAATCTTTCATAATACAAAGATTAAATTCAGAAATCGTATTTCCGAACATCATCCTGCAGCATGGTTAAGCAGAGGACAAACAAGATCTATTCGTAGCTCTGTTTTAGCACTCACTGTAGATAGATAGTGAACATAAAGTTGATGTTAATACAGCATTTGAGGTTATTTATCGCATTCCTACTAATCTTAATTTTGCTTTACGTGTTCGTCTCCTACATACAACAGCTGTAGCCATAGGAATCCACTTGAAGAAGCCAAACCTGTGTGTTCACAAGAAATTTGTGCAGTCACTTTTGCTACCTTGGCCATCATTACATGAATATATACACTGAACAACTTCACCCCCTTCCCCTAAATCTTTCAAAATTATATTTGTCCAATTTATTTTACAATTTCTCTGACCACTTTATCTTTAATTACAAGTTACCACTGACCAAATCGTTTTATTTTCTTTAGTAATCTGCTGCGCAATCAACCTGACCACTCGCCTATTCCTATTCCGACCTTGGCGGCCTGTTTGAATTTTTGAGCCTGCTATTATAACATCTACATATTGCATCCAACCTACCATTTACTCCATTTATTTATCACCCAAATATGAATTCTAAAAGGATCATTTACTCTCGTAACTTTATTAATCATTTAAGACCCAATAACTTTCAAATTCCCAAGAAATCAAGGAGGAAGCATCGTAGTGGTTGGCAGAGAGCTCTTAAACGTACACCAATACACTTAACTACGGTCCCTGTCATAATGAACACTAACTGCCACTCTCTGCCTAACAAGATAATGTACCTACAATCCTTGATGTCCACTGACACTTATCATAATACTGCGATAATCACATTACAAGAAACATGGTTACATGAACTGTACGATGACAATCTCATCTCACTAAAGGACTTCATCCTATTTAGACAAGACCGAAAATGTTGTAATAAGAAAAATGGGGGCGGAGTAGCAACTTTCATTCACTCCAAATGGTCTATTTCTAATAATGTTTGCTTCTCATTCTCAAATGACTTCATAGACTGTATCACCGTCAAATGTCGTCCCAAACATCTCCCAAAATATAAACACATCTTTATTACAAACATGTACATTTCTCCAAGTTGCTCATTATCTAATCTTTCAAATTTTGCTGACGAATTCACCATGTTTGCTGCTGCCAACTTCGATAACTCTCTATCTGTTATTACTGGGGACTTCAACTCGTCAGACTGCTCTTTCCTTGAAGCACTTGGTCACTCTAACATTGTCGAATTTCCCACTCGACTAGACAAAACACTTGATTTAGTTTTTACAAATGACGAAGGAATCTATGAAGCACGTAAACGTGCACCGATCCTCAACTCTGATCACTCTATTGTTCGTGTTCTACCAAAAATATACAGCAAAATACATATCAAAGTCTTCTCGCATCTGTCCATGAAAGCACAACAAAGATGCTACTCATCCGACAACTTACTCAATCTAAGGTGCATGTTACAAAATACTAACTGGGATTTATTCCATGAAAGTTCATTAGATGACACAATTGTCAATATAACGGATTATCTTAAGTTCTGCCTTGATATATGTTGTCCCAAACAAACACTATTCAAACGCCTCGACCGCTTCTCATCTCCTTATCTCAAACAACTTCGAAGGCAAAAAGAAACATTATACAAATCCAAAGACAAGTTAGGACTCAAAAAGAATAATGCTCAAATCAAATCTGAAATCAAAAATCTTAATGCTATCTATAATGATACACTTTTATCATGCAAATCTCCTATCAGCATGTGGAAACTTTTCAATGAAATTACTGGCAATAGTAAGCGTTGTAATGCTTTTCCCTCTTATGATGTTAATGCTCTTAATCAGTCTTTTATACGCTGTCCTTCTACTATAACTACTTCTAATGTTACCGATCATGTAGCTGATAACTTTCATGACTTTAATGCTCTCGATGTTCTGAAATGTCTTAAAACGCTCAAGCCCTCACGTAGCCTTGGTCCTGATGGTATACCTGCATATGTTCTAAAACAATGTGCAGATGTTTTATGTTCTCCACTGACTAACATCCTAAATGCTTCTTTCTCCAAGAATGTCGTACATGTTGCATGGAAAGACATTAAAATAGCCGCTGTCCCTAAACCTGGAAATAGCAAGAACGTAAAGTTCAGACCCATCGCCATCACTTCCCCGTTTCTAAAGCTTATGGAAAAACCAATACTTCTTAAACCTGAACCCTCCCTTAAAAACTTTGAAGACCCCAAACAATTTGTCTATAGACAGGGTAGGAGCACTTTAGACGCTGCAGCCGTCTTACACAACAGTATCTTCTCATCATTAGATAAAGGTGCCAAATACGTCCGGTGCACGTTTCTCGACTTCACTTCGGGTTTCGACTCTCTACCTAGATGTCTCTTGCTAAGTAAGCTCTCTTTGACAAAAACCGAGTCCTGGGTCACTAACTGGTTGCATTCCTACTTCTCTAACAGAATGCAGTACACCGTATACAAATGTAAATCCTCTTCTGCTGCGCTCACTGAAGCTGGTGTCCCCCAAGGCGCTGTACTCTCCCCACTTCTCTTTTCTTCCTTTCTACATGACTTACCATCTTCAAATGACATTAATTTTGTCAAATATGCTGACGACCTGTTAGTATTTTCGCCTGTCAAATGTCAAAGTGACTGCTCTAAACTAAATGGCTTTCTGTCAGAAATCAGCCAGTGGTCCAAGGAAAATGGTCTTACCCTAAACCCCTCCAATTGCCAAAAAGTCAGTTTCAGCTTGAGGCATAAATCCGACCTAAAAAAACTGGTTGGCTCTCACGAGGTATGCAACATAGACGGCACTGAAATAGAAACCAAATCGGAAATTAAATACCTAGGCGTCATTCTATCTGCTGATCTCTCCTGGTCGTCTCATATCTTGACGATTTCTAAGAAAATATTCCGTCTTACCTTCTACATCAAGAAGTTAAAACATTCTGGTATAACCCAACCCTTACTCCTACAATTCGTTAATTCTCGCATTCTGCCTATTATTCTCTATTGTTCCCCTTAGTATTTCCCGGGCTACTGAAGAAAGACTATAACATATTACGCAGGATGTTAAAGGTTGTCAACAGGGTAAGCAACGTGCCACTTAGCCAGCTTGTTAATATTCTGGTCGACAGGCACATGGACTCATGTGAAAAATGGGCCAAATCCATTTTATCTAACTCACACAACTCTCTTCACTCACAACTCTCCCCTTACATCTCATCAGGCAAAACCAGAAGCCAATATAGAAAACTATATGCTCACACCAGCAAGTACATAAACTCAACCATACCCTACTTAGCTCGTGTTCTGTGTGATAAAGAAAGCATTAGACGTGACACCTATAATTCATTAAATAGTCAGTAGTACAACTGGACCTTGTCTTTCCAACTCATATCATTTATAGGTACAACATTTTCTTTCTTTCTTTTCCTTTTCTCTCTCTTTTTCTGTTATGTGCTGCTTTGTTTCTTTCTTCAGTTTTCGCCAGTAAATATGACAGCACCTACTTTTGTAACACCTTCAAACACTGTTCAGCTTTGGCTTTGCTACCGACACGCCAATGTGTTGTTGTCATAATGAACTGAGATTTCCTTAATTTATGTAGAATTCTATTTATTGATAATGTACTAACTGGATGCAATACTGTAGTAAAAATGCTGAGAATTCCATTCTGTATCACAAGTACTGTTTTGGAATAAAGCAAATGATTATTATCATTATTATTATTATTATTATTAATAATAATAATTACTCTTCATTTTTCCAAAATTACACATCATGCAACCCACGTGTTGTAACTAGCTCTCAGACTGTTTTATGGCCAGTCTAGAAAATGGTCAGTTGAAGTCAACAATCCAATACCTTCAAATGTATGTAAGGTATGTGGATGACACCTGTATTATTTGTAATAGTGATTGTAATTTGAATAATATATATTAAATGCATTTAATGATTGCCATCTAGCGGTAAAATTCATACTAGAGGACGAGAACGAGTCTAGTATTCATTTCGTCGGTGCGAACTGATCAAGAAGGGTCGATGGAACTCTGAAGAGATCGATTCATCGAAAGCTGTGATGGAATGGTCAACTGACAAATTCCTACATCTGGGTACCCATTGGCCGATAAGCAAATCTGGTCCGGTCGCTTGCCACTCGCATTTGGCGCATTTGTGGCGATGATACTGTGGAGGATGAGTTAAGTCTCCTGAGGAAAATCATAACAGAAAATAGATTTCCACTACGTTTTGTAGACAAGAATATACATTCAAATCCTATGAAACGTGACTTATCATCCGCACCCAGGAAAATACTGTACATCAGCTGGGAATTCAAAGGTGACTTAGCTTCCCAAATCATGAAAAGAAGGATCTCACAGTCCCTGAAAAGAACATTCCTTGCTGTATCTTTGAGAATAGCCTTCACCATTCGACCATTACTCTTCAATAAGCTGAAAGACAAGATCCCACTGGTGATCAACTCTATGTGCCTTTATCAATTCACCTGCTCGTGTTGAGCTAGGTATATGTGTCGTTTGAATCGAGTTTTGTCCAAGAGGGAGCAAGAACACTATCATTCATATTAGTTACGTAGAGGTGGAAATGAAACGATAAGAAGGGCGATCATTGAGTATCTGGTCGATAATGACTCCGCCTTTAAAGTCATCTACAAGGCAAAAAGTAATTTACCGAAATCACCACTTACCCGACTCATCTCCCAAATCCCTACATAACCATCCATCTCATCTGTATTACTGAAGCCATCTTTCTCCATAGAAATAGAGAAGTTAGATCTCTCTTTACAGAGGAAGTTCGTTCAACACTTCCATCTTTCATGGTTTTAATCCCTCTATGCTAAAATATGGTAATCCCTAATCATATTTTGGCTCAACGAATTTTTCAGTTTTTCACTCTGTCTATTCACTTTGTATACTCTTCCTTTATTACGTCAATTGTTAGTACTATTACTATTCTCACTTCGAACTGTCCTCGATATTGTTTTACTTGTTCCGCATGTCATTCTAGATCAATTCTGTTTTGCAACGTTAAATTCTATGCTATCAAATTTCACGCAATATTATGTAACGCTTTTGTTTTATTCGACTTGTCTACTAATCCTATGATTGCACAGCCCTTCAAAGTTCTATACTTCCCGTGAGATTATTCTATAAATGACATTAATTGTTTGCCACTTGACATTTAACTATGATTATAATCACAAATATTTTAGTTTTAATTGCATTTCATACTACTACTAATACTATTATTATTATTTTATGCATTCACACCTATGATTCAATTCCCTCATCGGATATAACTTCTTAAAAATCATATTTGTACGATTGTACAGCTTGATAATAAATTCGTCTAGACAAAGCAATAAGAAGACGTAATTTGTTTGAATCGTGTGATGTATTTGCGCGAATATGTTGACATTTGGAACAATCTGATCACACACACGGACTTGTCATACGACCTGCCACATTTAAACGAAACTAATTTTGTCAAATATGCTGATGATCTGACTGTATCACTGCCTATCACTTCCGAGTCTGACTGCTCCAAACTTAATCGCTTTCTGTTGGACATCAGCAAGTGGTCTAAGTCAAATGGTCTTATGTTAAATCCTTCCAAATGTCAGGCAGTTAACTTTACCTTCAAGCATCGACGTGACATACATGAACTAGTTAGTTCCCATGATGCCTGTAGCATAGATGGCACAGAAATTGAAACCAAGTCAAGCATTAAATACCTTGGATTAGTTCTTTCCTCTGACCTTTCATGGTCATCCCACATTTTATTGATCTCTAAGAAAATGTTTCGTCTTACCTTCTACATTAAAAAATTAAGACAATCAGGTATCAACCAACCTTTAGTTCTGCAATTTTTAAACTCCTGTATTTTACCTATTGTACTCTATTGCTCTCCATTAATCTTTCCTGGGCTTCTCATAAAAGACTATGTCATATTACGAAGGGTATTAAATGCTGTGAGTCGGCCTTGTGGTTTGCCACTGCGTGAGCTCGCCAATACTATAGTCGAGAGACACATAAATTCCTGTACAAAGTGGGCAAAGGCCGTACTGTCAGACTCTCTGCACCCTCTTTATTCACAACTATCCCCTTGTATCTCATCAGGTAGAACGAGAAGTCAATATAAGAAATTATATGCTCGTACCACTAAGTACAAAAATTCTACAATACCGTATTTAGCCCGTATTTTATGTGATGAAGACTCTGTTAGACGTGAAACATATAAGTTACTATGTAATTAGCAAAGTGAATCGACCCTTTCATTGTTCATCTTTCTGTAATTTTATGGTGTCACCCTTTCTATCGTTTAATCATAACTTTGCTATTTTTATTTTAGTTGTTATTACTATTATTACTATAATTTTATACTTTATGCGTATTTTTCTCCTTATCGTATACTGTAATTGCTACATAGCTGCTATAAAAACGTTTTGTTATCATTATTATGTATTAATTATTTCGTTTTTTTATTTCTTGTTGTTGTCGTTTTTCAGTAAATTAGATGCAATATTGTACTGAATGCTGAAAATTCCTTGCTGTATCATTAATACTGTTTTTGGAATAAAGCAGAAATTATTATTATTATATATGAAATTACGTCTGCTATGAAATTAATAAAGAGTTAAGATGTGAGAAAATAGACTACTTAGGTCAAGTTAAAAGGCCACCATATTGAAGGTCATAATAACAATGAAGATCACTAAACCAAATAACACAGGTATTTGTACATCTACCCTGACTGGTATCAAAACAGTGTTTACCAAGGAAGGTGGTTTGATGTGATGACGAATTGTTGGCTTGAACGCACAAAGGTGGTTTAAACTTCCTAATTGCCAGCTAAGGGCTTCCACAAACTTTAGGATACGTTCTCCCCCAAACACGTTTTACAGAAAGGTTTAAAAGATGTGTTAACGTCAATTTTATGTCCTGTCTCCTCTGTAATATGTTTCGCAATAGAGGAGCCAGTTCTCCTGTTCTCACCATTAATGTGTTCTGAATATTCTATTTGCTTCGTTGAAGAAAGGAGTCTCTTCGCTGAATCGCTTGTTTTCATTTTCTATTTGTTAAAATGGGAATTCTCCATGAATTTAATTATGTGTATTAATTCTCTTCGTTAATTATCACCTCCCGCCTTGACATGTTGATACTGATTAATTATTGTTAACAACCACATTGTCGCCACTCGATTGGTAAATTGTTGTTGTGCATTTTAATACAAATGCCACACATAATATACCAGAGTAGAGCCAGAGTGAGATGAGGTTCTAATTGAAAAGTAAATATTTCTTCACTATACCCTTCTGCTTTCTAAATGTCTAAATGGGGATTTTTCTATATTGAATTCAGAAATTTTCACGAAATAACAAGCAGTCCGGCTTATAATTATCATGTGCAAACGTCAACATTGCACAAGTGATTTTCTTACATCCCGTACTATTTATCAATTCCCTTTAAAGGACAAACTGTTCGAAACATTTCTCCTGGATGATCATCGACTGTGTGTCATCAATTTGACGGTGACATGTGACATGTTGATTTTCGCCTTCATCATTTGCCTTTGTCATTGTTTAATCTTCAATTGTAATACTTCTCCTTGTCTTTGTGGTTGTGTGCACATTGACAATGTGTGTTGTTGAACGAGCTGAGTTGGTTTGAGTGAATGAAGGTGGTGATTCTGACCCGGAACTGTGAGTGGGAAGCATTGGTGTGTGTGTGTGTGATTCCTGTGGACAGAGCTTTTGATTCCACCTCGTTGGGAGTGTTCTCCTCGATTCTAAGGTACCTTATACAGTTGACCATTGGTTAACTAATTTTGTCTTACTGTAGTTGTTTTGTGTTTAAAGACCTGCATTGCCTGTATAGCTGCTGCTGCTTCACGGCATTGTTGAGGCAAATTTGAGTTCTGATGTCATTGTCCTCTACCAGAACCACTAAAATATTGGAGACCAATCGTCTTTTCCCTACCATGGTAGCACGTGTCACAACGAAGTTTTGCTTGAACTTCAAAATCGGTTTCGCTATGCTGTGATCATTTGTAAATCGAAGTGTGACATGTATACGTATATATATGCTAGACAGAGTCTTGAGTACATTGATAACAACAAATCAGAAATCACATCTGAGCATGAAATACGGAATAGACTGTATGCAAGCAACTTTCGACCTACACATTAGCTGTTTTCACCTTCAAGTTTTCTAAGACTAGTTTGCATATATGAGGTGATCAGGAGTAGTTGATCAGGTCAGACGAGAACAATGTGATGTATTGAATTTAATAAGACATTTTGGAAACGAAATTGCATTCGCTGAATATTGTGTTCATTGATGTGGTAACTTGTAATCGGTCCCGGTAGATGAAATCTGACACAGTCATTTGACCAAACATTCGCTTGAGTCGAGATTATCAGTCGTTTGAGTAATGCAAAGTTCCGTTCATCCCAGTGGTAAACTTGTTATTGTTGTTGTTAAGATTATGATTTCCCCAGTGTTCAGAATAGAATAACCGGCTTCGGAGACACCTCAAGTTCACTGTGTTTTCCAGAGTCTTTCTCAGATGGCTCCATGATTACTGAGATGATTGGCTTCGTCTACATACGATCTCGTAAGTAACACTATTGAATCCACGCCAAACTCAGCGTCTCCCGTGTGGACTGCACTCGAGATTGTGGCCCGTTGTGTCACTTAACAGTCTCCTGAGCATATGGCCAAACCATCTCCACTTACTTCCGCACATCTGTTGCCAGAGATTCTAGACTGCTACGATATCTTGTGTATGGGCAGCTGTTGAGCAACACAAGCTCATTATCGACCTGTGATGAGGCATAAACGATCAGACATAAGTACACAGTCACCAATTTTGCCATAATCAGTTGTTTCGAAGAAATGTCAACAGGTCTTTGCATTATTCAGACGACTGATGATCTTTGGTGAAGTGAAAATTATCTCTAGGGGATAAATTGTCCGGTAAATCCCTCATGAACAATCTGAATACAATATTTACAGATATTTTGACATGCCAACTTTTCTCTTGAACCGCATAACATTGTTCTGACATTTGCATTTCGTATGCTGACTTGATCCCTGTCATTTGTCTTTGTCACTGTTTCATTTCGAATTTGTGGGTCTGTGTAAACTGAGAATGTATCGTACGATGTAACTTTGTTCGCATGAATCAAGTTCAATATGATCTGATCTTGGATGGTCTTCGAGAATCGCTCGGTGTGTAGTTTCTATGGTGGACGGCATTTTCGACTGTTAAGAGCAACAGTGTAAAACATTCACTTCTTCGATATGATCGAATCTATTCACTTTAAGAATATGACGTCTTACGACTATTAATAGACTGTCACATGTGACCGTGTAGCGTTGAATAAGTGTCCACTGTCAATTCATGAACAGTCCCCATCAGGACATTAACGAAAACAAAACACATAGTTCGGTGAACAGGCTATTTTCGGTGAAATTAATCTCCTCATTACCTGTACAATTTCATCTATGCAAAAATATTTACAACATGGAAGAGGGTAGTAACAAAAGTGATGAGTTGTCAGAAGTATAGTTCATAAGGTGAAACACAATTTTTGTTCAGCGAAGAAACATTTGTATTCAACAACCTCATTTTCAAGCAGCTGTACAACAGTCGTATTGTTTATATTACGGAGAAAGAAGGCATTGAGTGGCAGTAGAAATTGCTCAGTGGTCAATATTGCATATATGATAAGAATGAAGATAACTGAATTGGTGTATTCAGGGACTGGAGTTGAAGTGGATGAATTACGAAACTTTCAAAGATGATTGAAAAAGTGAACTGGCACAGTGGCACTTAATGCCTCTTTCCGTAGTATAAATACGACTACTGTACAGCTGCTTGGAAGTGAATCCGTTGCAAAATAATGATTCATCGCTGAACAAAACCTGTGTTTTCCCCTACAATTGAATGTGTATATTTCGTGACAGACCTAGTTGTTTATGTTAGTCAATGCATGAAATGAGTTGAAGAAGTACTTTACACTTAAGTAATGGGATGAATTACTTAGTGAGTAGTATGTTAACAGGATGCACATAGAAGCGGGGGAGAATGTGGAATTACGCAAGAGATATTTAAGAAATACAACAGTTATGAGGAATTAGACAGACAACCAAATCAAAATGAAGTAAATGTGAGAGTAGATCTTGGTCACTGTGGTAGAATGTAATTCCATATTAGATAAGATTATTTTTAGATATCACACAGTGATGCAGTATTAACAACCGGATGAATGAAGTTTCAGGTACAACTTATTCCTGATAACCATATCAAGGTACTCACACAGCTTTCTTCCTCCGTCTATAAACATGAGTAAAAAGAGATATGAGAAAAGAGTAGGGCAGTTACAAGATATTGGCAGTGACATCACCATAGCCAGTGCATCACACCATTCAAGTCAGGTTGGTTGGAGTGCATTATTGAATCTGCAATTAACAGTCTGGATAGTCCACTTCCATTCCATGTGGTCTCACAGATTCTTAGCACATTAATTCAATCCAATTGAGTTCAGTTCACTGTCTTCCCGAAGGTCTTCATCAGACGACGGCAATCCACCCCATCTCTCCGATTCTAACGAAGAATAAAGTTGTTTTGCACATTTTTTGTGCTTTGAAGTATCTGGAGCGACTGAGGTCACCAGCATCACGCCCAACCCTCTCCCTTTCATCAGGACCAGGATCGGCTGATGCACTCGTCAATTAGGCAACTAGGCAAGGTCACACATCTTGACTCAAATGAAGTAAATCCAAGTGTTGTGAGAAATTACTGATGGAGTAGGTTTACCAAGTCCAACGAATGCACTACTTTGATGACCAAACTGAAAGTAGCAACTCAGTTGGTTTCAAATATTCCCTCCTATCTATCAACTTGATTTTACATTGAAAGCATATCCTTTCCGAACTTAGACAATTATGAACATGATGCCTGAGACTCTGACATGACTGTAATTTCGTGAAGTCGACTATTCACAAAATGATTGAACAGACACATGTTACTTGGTAGTAATAAGTAGTATAAGCGTAAGTGGAGATGAAACAGTTGTAAATAATAGATAATAGTAGAATTTACATCTCGACTGCAGAGAATTCATTCACATCGCCGAAATTTCTTCTGTGAAAATTTATTGGTTGACTTCTTTAACCGCTCTTAGCTGGATTCCTGATGATACAGTTCAATTTTATTAGGCAATCTGTGTTTCGTTTCCACTTTGTTCAATTAGTTATATCGAATCTAGCACATTATCGTCAACTTTTATGGGTGGATTGTACAGTGGCTGTCTATGATGCAACAAATATGCGTTCACATTTGATATTTCCAAAGAGAGAATTGGAAGACGTGCATACAGTTTCGAATTCACGGTGCACAGTTCTTTATTCTTCAATCTTCTGAGAATGTTCAACACACGGAGATATTATTTAACACGTCTGTCGACAGATGAATGTCATGTTTCCCCATGCATCACTTTGCCCTAGGGATGGATGCATAACAATCGATGTCGAATCTGTCGCTGAAGTCCTCAATACTATCTCAGTAAATTTTCATGTGCACGACTAGTCACCCTAACCCGCATGAATGAACTGGAACTGATTCCAGTCTCAGCTTCCTAGCATGTTACTCACTGGCAGAGGGTGTGACGATGCAAGTTGCATTCACAATCTACTCGGGCGTGGACATGTGTGTGTGTGTATGTGAAGATGAAAGTTTGGTTTTGGGTGACTTTTTTGAAAAGTGTGTTTCGTACACTCACGATTCTCGTGTTATTTTTGTAGCTTCGGTTGCACAAAGAAAATTCCTGTAGTAATTTTGATGATTCGTAATAGTGGAAGCTTTCAAACGTTGGGTACAGTTAACTCTTTGTTTAACCTTTGCTTAATCGACCTAAATACTGCAATATTTACATCAACATTGACTTTTAAATTGCTGTAATTATTTACAGATGCATCTTTGTGTATGATGAAACATGCTGATATTCTTCAAATAAGGAGGAGTGATCTTGTTCTGCATAGAACCTCATGAAATAAAGTGTCGAATAGCATTCCTTTGGCTTCTTCACTCCTTGAATTCTGAATGAAACGTAGGGTGTCAGTCTTTGAAGTTTCAACTGTGGTTGTGTTGATTACATGAGGTAGGGTTGGGGGCATAGCATCCGACATTCCCTAATTTTCCCCACACTACAGTGGTTAGGAAACTAGGCTTAAACAGGAGCTAAAAGAAGTGAATGCAGATTTACTCCCACCGAAATTATACTGTAAAGAAGACAAGACTGAGGAGACTGAAAGGGTGTTTATTTGGTGAAACGTGTGGTACATAGCTAATTTGGAATACCATATTCTCAACCGGCCATTTGCACATCATTTACCACATCCTTGACGAATTGGTCGAATATCGTCTCATTCGATAGCTTCTTGGATTCTGCATCATATGGCAACATTCTTCTCATGGTTCTCTTCTTTGATTGCTCTTTTCGGTGTGCCAAACATGTTGTTACTTCGTTCCTGATATACTACTTATATCGGATTATAAGTAGCACTCATCACATTCGCCCCCTCATTATAAAGTCTCTCCTGTAACCGCCTTGATCGCCGCACAGACGTTTCTTCCTGCTGCTCTTCTGGTACCTCATCTTGACATTCTTCTCTCCATCTTTGTAGCAGACTGGCGTTTATTCTTTTCTCTTTATCTCCTCTCTTTATTGTGTACACTGGACCGCGTCTCGATTTGACCACATATGGTCCCTCCCACTTCGGCAGAAGCTTTCCTGATCCTGGTCCACTTCCGGTAGTATACTTTCGTTCTCTACATTTCACCTGGTCACCTACTTCAAACAGTTTCCAAGCTTTGATTTGTTTCTTGTCATAATTTTCGATGTCTTTCTTGCGCTTCTCTTGTATATTCTGAATAGCTTGTTTCCGCTCACTTGTCCATCTCTTACTGTTCCATTTTTGTTGTTGTGGCCAAGTCTTATGGTGCACCGGTAAGCGTGGTTTCCTCCCATACATCAGCTGGAAAGGCGACTTTTTTGTTGTCCCTTGTACTGTGGCACGATTTGCTAGCAATACCAACGGTAAGTCAGTTTCCCAGTTGACTCTTTTCGCAGCTAACCATTCCTTGAGTGTACGATTGTTCCTTTCGGTTAAGCCGTTTGTCTGCGGATGATACGGAGTCGCTCTAATCCTCTTAATACCCAGTGCCTCCAGGCGAGTCTTGAACTCCTCACTTTCAAAACAGGGGCCTTGATCTGTCAATATCATTTTCGGTACACCATGATCCGCCACAATATGTCGAATAACCGCCTCGGTTACGGTTTTGTCGCGCTGATCTGGAATCGCTACAGCATTTACCCACCGCGTGGCGTGTTCCGTCATCATTAAAATGTATTGATTTCCACTTGCTGTCTGAGGGAAAGGACCCATTATGTCCACGAACCATAAGTCACCAACCGCCGTTACGGGTATCGTTTGTAGCTGTGGTCGAATGCACCGATCACCCTTCATCAATTGACACTGTGGGCAAGCGAGTACGTAGTTTGCAATATCGCCTCTCATGTTTGGCCAGTATGCACTTTGGCTCACTAGGTCGTATGTTCGTGCAACTCCTGTATGGGCTAGTTGGTGGCATTCTTGAATGACCCCACGAAGAAGGCTTTTTGGTATCACTGTAACCCAGCTACCATCACTGTCTTTCCAAGTTAGGACGCCGGCAGCGTTTAGTTTGAGTCTATGTTTTTGCTGCAGTAGCATCTTTAACTCTCTAGTCTCTGCTGCCATTTCAATTTTTTTCCCTTCACGTATCATCTGAATGACTGTCTTAAGAGTAGGATCCGACTTCTGGTGGCGAACAAGTTGTAAGCGATCTTGCTCCAAAGCGTTTACTGCATACGCTACCTCTGGTAGTTCAGTCTCATTATCTGATCTCGACAAATAGTTAGATATAACATTTTCTTTTCCTGGAATATGTCCAATCGTGAAGTCATACTCTTGTAGGCGTAACATCCATCATGAGAACTTCCCTCGTGGATCCCGTGCTGTTTTCAACCACAGAAGAGGTTTGTGGTCGGTCTCAATGTGGAATCGGCGGCTGATCAGATACGGTCTCCATTTTTCTAGTGCCCATACAATGGTTAAACACTCCTTTTCCACCGTAGAATACTTCTGTTCTGCAAGGGTCAACACATGGCTAGCGTATTCAACAACCCCATCCGTTTGTCTCAAAACAGCACCCATACCATAATTACTGGCGTCTGTCGAAACTGTGAAATGCTTCCTCGGCACTGGCAGTTTCAATGTCATCTGCTGACCATCTAACAGCTCTTTAATTCGCTGAAACGTTTGCTGTGCCTCTTCCGTCCACATGAATTTCGCGTCACTCAGCAACGTATATAGCGGTTTTGCTATCTCATTGAAATTTCTGACAAATCGGCTGTAGAATGCCGCTCTTCCCAAAAACTGTCTCAGCTTTCGCTTTGAATTTGGCACTTCGCTGGTTTTGACCGTCAGGATTTTGTCCGGCAATGGCCGTATTTCTCCATTTCCCACTTTGTAACCCAGGAGGACAACCGTGTTTTTAGCTATTTGGGACTTGTTCTTATTAATACGCAGTCCAAAGTCATCAATTCTCTTTAAGATAGCTTCGATGTGGTCTATATGGTCGCTTTCTGTCTCACTATACACCACCAAGTCATCTCCATATACTTCTACGTTCTTCAGACCCTTCAGTAATAAGGTCATTAATCTTCTGAATGTAAATGGGGCACCTACCAATCCAAATGGCATTCGTTTAAACTGGTATCGTTTCTGTCCAACTGTGAAAGCTGTTTTACTTCGATCACTTTCTGCTATTGGGATCTGCCAGTAACCCGATCGTAGGTCGAACACGGTGAATAACTTGGCTTTATGAAGGCGATCAAGAGTTTCTGTTACGGTAGGCATTGCACACTGTTTTACTTCGGTGAGGCTATTCAGCTGTCTGAAGTCGACACAAAATCTATATTTCCCGTTAGCTTTCTTCACCAAAAGGATTGGCGAACTGTACGGACTGTCGGCTTCTTCGATTATTCCGTCGTTTAACATTTCTCTGACTTGTCGGTTAACTTCTTCTTCAAGGTGAACCGGAACTCGTTGCGATGAAAAGACTGTCTTCCCCGTATCCTTCAGTGGGATGTTATGCTTTACCTTATCACAATAACCGTATGGGTCTCCATCACTAGTGAATAAACCGGCATATTTACTCATCAACGTGGTTAGACGTGGTGCATCTTGCGGAACAATGGTTGTGGTTTCCACCTCAGCAACTTCACTATTCTCATGTATCGCGAATTGCCCGTGTTTTGTGACCACTTTTCTATTCTTCATATCGATTACCGCTCCTACTTCTCTGAGAAAGTCTGCTCCCAAAATCGTTAGTCTTATATCAGAAGTGACAATAAACGGATATCGTATTTTTCCTGCTCCAATTTCTACAACGCAGTCTGAAACGCTAAGAATGTGCAACGGATGTCCTCCCACCGTCTGAACTGCTAATGTGCACGGCCTTATTTCCTTACACTGTTCTCTACCTATCAACGAAACTGCCGCCCCTGTGTCGATCAAACAAACTATTTCTTTTTCGTTCACTCGTAATCTCCCGTACACTGAACCTCTTTCGACTAACCCGACCACCTCTAAACGCGAGCGAGAAAAAGAAGGAAGACTGTATCTTTTAAGGTTTTTCTGCCTTCTTTTCGGGCAGTTTCTCTGCCAGTGGCCGGTTCCTCCGCAAGCAAAGCATCTGTTGTTTGTTTTTTTCTTTATCTGCATAGCTGCCACCTGTTGTTTCAACTCTTAATCTTCTTCGAATCTTGGCCCTCCGACATCACTGGAGCAACATGCGAGGTCATTATCTGCCTTGTCACCTTGGCCATTTCATAGACATCCATTGGCTGAGCTGCGTTAACTAGCTGCAACTGATGGGCGATATCTGTCGGGATGCATTCGAGGAACTGAGATGCCACCAACTGCTCCCGTGAATCTTCGTCTAGGGTGGGTAACGCGCGTCGCAGGTGATTCGTCAGCGTTACTGCGAGAACCAACGGATCCCCATCCTGGCCAAGTCTCAGCGTCCGGAACTTCTGCAGCGCCTCTTCTCTGTCCGCAGGGCTGTCGAACTCGCACACGAGCCTCTCGACGACCTTGTCCCACGCCGCCTCACCTTCCAGCTCCCGAGCGTTGTCGTACGCAGCCTTCGCGCGGCCCCTTAGCAGCGTTCCCAAGACCACCAGCTTCGCCTTCTGCTCCTGCACTCCAACCAGCTCCGCGACAGCTTCGAAGTCCCTGAGGAACGTCCGCACATTTCCATCCTCGAACACCTGCGGCCACGGCACCTTCATCTCCGGCAGAAGCAGCGACACCAAATGTAAAGAAGACAAGACTGAGGAGACTGAAAGGGTGTTTATTTGGTGAAACGTGTGGTACATAGCTAATTTGGAATACCATATTCTCAACCGGCCATTTGCACATCATTTACCACATCCTTGACGAATTGGTCGAATATCGTCTCATTCGATAGCTTCTTGGATTCTGCATCATATGGCAACATTCTTCTCATGGTTCTCTTCTTTGATTGCTCTTCCCAGTGTGCCAAACATATTGTTACTTCGTTTCTGATATACTACTTATATCGGATTATAAGTAGCACTCACCACAATACCACCTATATCAATCACGAGTCATGCAGAGAGTAACTGAGTTACTAATATCACTGATCACTCACTAGAATATAACCTAATCAATGCATTCCAACACAGATTGCTCGAAAGACGTTCATCCACCACTCACCACCAAGATATTCCCATGCAGCACTATGCAGAAGGAGTAGGAATTTCTACTTCAATACATAACCACAGCCTTTGGTAAAGTTCCAAATAATCTGGATGTCACAATCCTGTGCTCATTAGATATTTGCAACCAACTTCCAAACGAATTACAATCATTACAAGATTTCATCATGAGCTGCCTTCATCACTCACTCACTCACTGGGGAATGCAGGTGACAAGTCGCAGATGGGACGAAATGCGCGTTATCCTGGATTCCACCACTGCTAGTCACCATCCACCAATTAAATTTATACTTCTCACTACCTGTGCACTTAAAACCGAGACTATATGATCTGTCTAGAATAGATGTGATCATTAGATTGTGCAGTATTCAGTTGTTTATTACACCAACACAAAACCACAGTCCATAGTGGATTTATAATCTAAAATTAAAAAACTCACAACACACGATTGAGTTAAATGTCAAATGTCACAGTAAATTATGAAATGTACAACAAATGCATAAGAATGAAAAAGAATTCAAAATGTGAAAATGACAAAAATTCAGTGAAGATAAATAAATGTGAAGTGGAAGTTAGTTTATTTAAAAGTGTTGAGGATTCTGGAAGCATGATAGTTTATTGACATAAGGATAAAAGTTGACCACTGCAGTATAGAGTATAAAGTCACACAGTATTGTTATACAGTGAGTATTATTTACTGATGACCACGTTCCGAGCACAAATTATTGCCACTCATAAATGTATCAAGGCACTAGTCACACAACTTTCTGACTTCATTTATAAACATGAGTAAATTCAAGTGTTGGTTTGTAGGGATTTGGTTGGTATCAGGATTTCATCATGAGCTGACATTGGTTAGAGAACCACTGGAAAACTTTGGAGTACTGGACAGTTAGCTGTTTCGTCCTAGTTTGAGACTCCCCGGGGTTCGAATCCTAGGACCTTCTGGTTACAAGGCGACGTCGTAGACTATTAAGCCACTGGGACCAAGTAGGGTGCAGCAGGTCGGGTGTGAGCACAAATACTCGCCGAAAATATTGGCTTGGGGGTCGCGCTATGCCGTAAATTGACTGAAGTTAGAATTCATGCATTAGCCATTGGACCGGGTCCCAGTGGCTTAATGGTCTACAAGCTTGCCTTGTAACGAGAAGTTGCTGGGTTGGAAACTCGTGTGGTGGATGCGTACTGCTGAAGAGTGCCAAACTAGGACGAAACAGCCGTCCAGTACCCCCGGGTTTTCCGATGGTTCTCTAAATAATGTCACCTCATGATGAAATCCTGACACCAAAAATGAGTAAAATTTGGTGATTAGGCATTTGAATGAAATCAATATAAGATAAAATCTTTCAAATTTTTTCATTCCTTCACGTTTTCCTTTTGAACACAGGGCTTCAAGCTACAGTCTTGAAGTTTCTGTAGCAGTGGTGTTTATTTTTACAGGAAGGGGTTGCCAGCATTATGTCCAACCTTTCTTCTTTACCAGCTTCACTTTCTGGTTTGGCGAGGTAAAGGAGTGTGTCCGTGGCCGGGGATTGAACCCCGAACCATGCGCATAATTGGCGAGCGTCCTAACCGCTGTGCCACCGACTCATATAAGATAAAGTATATTCAGAAATAATATTAATACAATAAGATGCTTTTATAGTAAAAATTAGCAACTTGTTATAATGTGAATTGAATACACTTTAACATTATTTATTATCCTCCTCTGATTTGACTGACTGGTGGTAATAATATCTTCCATGTCTCTGTTGCATTTCTGTTGTATGTGTTGTGTTGGGTGTAGACTCGATGAACCAGGCAGGATTCAGTAATCAATCTCTCTCTCTCCACCTACCTTTATTACTTTTTAGAATTTTAACCCTCTCCCACCCGATTGTGTGATTGTGTGTTAGTGCATGCAGTGTAAATGTTGGGTTTTCTTCAAAATTACCCATCTTCGTGGGGTCAGTCATTCTACATTTAGTTGAATTCTTATGTTCTGATAAGCTGACTACCCCTCCCCACCCCATCCACTGCTTTGATCTATGTGGTTGACTTAACTCACAGTCATTGCAAGGTATTTCGTAAATTATATTATTTTGTTTAATTGGGTCAGAAGGATCGTTTAGCATACAGGACCGCTTGTCCTACCTGAGTGAGTTTGTAACAACGCCACAATGTTATAATTATTTGTAATAGTAGTATTTCGCAATGACCGAATTACAAGAAATCAACCAACAACACAGAGAGGGATGAATTTATGAATTTGTATTCGGAGGAATTTTTTGTAATTCATATAATAAATATTAACAAACAACAGTAAGTATTTAAACAATACAGTGATAGAAATTGTCATTCACCACAGTGTAGCAATCCGATCACCAATATCTCCAGTCGTGACAGATATCTTTATGGACAGCTGAGAAAGTAGAATTCTTAATATATATAATCCTACTCCGAAGATATGGTAGAGATATGTGGATGACATTTTCACAGACCAGAACATATATCTAGTTACCTCACACAAACTTAATAGTAGAGGGAATTAAATTCACATTTGAGTCAGAAAATGAACAAAAAGAGAATTAGCTATGATGTTAGATTGTAAAATAAAACGAACAGAAGCAAACACTAGCGTTTATAAAAAGCCAACTCATTCTGCCAATAGATATTGAGACTTTAATTCATCTCATCCGTTATCCGTCTGTGAAGGCTGGCTTAGTTAATTGTCTAACATACCGAGCAATAACAACACTAAATAGTACAACAAAAAACTTAAACGATGAAATGAAACAGATAGAAGAAGAAGCGTTGGTGTTAAATAACTCTCCCACAAAATTCATACATATAATAAGAAAAGGTCAAAAGCAAAATAAAAATAATGATGAGACTAATAATGATAGAATAAATAAGAGAGAATATAAGGTATCTACAGTAGTTTTACCAAATAAGGAGAGGACATCTGAGACCCTGCTCATGTAGGATTCTTAATAAAGCAGGAATTAGGGTGGTATTCAAACCTAAAAACTCACTCAGGTAGGACAAGGGCTAATTAAACAAAATAATGTAATTTACAAAATACCTTGCAGTGACTGTGAGTTAAGTCAACTACATAGTTCAAATTAGTAGATTGAGAGTAGTGAGATTATCAGAACATAAGAAATTAGCTAGGTGTGGAATCACTTACCCCACGAAGATGAGTAATTTGGAAGAAAACTCAGCAATTGCACTACATGCATTAACACACAACCACACAGTAGGGTGAGACAGAGTCGAAATTCTGATGAGTAATATAGGTAGTTGGAGATGGAGAGAGAGAGTGATTGATTATTGAATCCTGCCTGGTTCATCGAGTCTACACCCAACACAACACATGCAACAGGAATGACTCAATGCAAATACCAGAGACATGGAAGATATTATTACCACCAGTCAGTTAAATCAGAGGAGGATAGTGAATAATCTTAAAATCTAATTTCAATTCGCATACATTGTGACGTTCTAACAAGTTACTTAATTTGACTATAAAAACACTCATCTTATTTCCCATCTGATTGTAATTGATGAATAACACTCATATTATTATTTCTGAATGTACATTATCTTATATTGATTTTACTCAAATGACAAATCCTCAATTTTTCCTCATAATATAAGTGAACCAAGAAAGTTGTGTGGGTGAGTGCCTTGATATGATTATGAGCAGTCATAATACAGATCAGAGACTTGGAGCTTCATAAAGAACATCTCAAACAAACTACAGACCTTCATTAACAGTTGTCTTCGCTCAATACCACTCAAGATCAGATGGCCGGCCAGAAAACATCAGCAACAGGGATCTTTGGGAACGAACCAACCAGGAACCGATTGTGAAACAAATAGGGAGGAAGAAATGGAGATGGATTGGCTGGCCATACTCTGAGGAAGCAAACCATCAAGTGACATCACTAGACAAGCTTTTGAATGGAACCCGAAAGGGAAGCGGCGAGTTGGTCGTCAGTGCAAGAGGATGAAGACGTGTGGGCAGACTTGGAGCCAGGTGAAGACTCTAGCAGAGAACCGAACGCAATGGAGACGAGCGACTGAAGCCCTATGTTCCTCTAGGAATTAAAGGAAACAATAATAATAATAATAATTTGTGCTCGAAACGTGGTCATCAGTAAATATTACTTACTGTATAACACTGTGTGATTTTATCAGTGTAAAATTTTATTCGCGATGGAACTGTAAACGAAGTTTCACTCTAAAGGTTTAACAAAAATCGCTGTGTTTGTAAAATATTCTTTTGAAATGAAAGGATTATTATTATTAATAATATTGATATTAATACTGTATAATGCATTTATTTATTTCTTTGAAAATTTCACTGATGATATAGTCTCTGTTAAAGTTGGCGCTGGTTTCCAGTTGTCTAATTCAACTATCTCTTTGCGTATAGCAGCCATCAAGGCTTTATTGGCTTCAGCTTGTGTTGATTTCATCCTTTTTTAAGGAAAAAAATGTATAAAATAGTAAAATAAAATGCCTTTCATATAAAATAATTATGGATTTTAGAAAAAAACTAATTCCTTGAAATCCATTTGTTCTGACTTTCCAAACCTCTATGGATTATCCAAGATTCATCAGGTTGATAATCCATTACGTCCAATTCTATCAATGTGTCACTCCCCTACACACAAATTATCAAAATGGTTAGCTGATATTTTAAGTCCAGTACGCAATGAATTATGTAGGTTTACTTTGAAAGATACATTTGAACTTGTTGACTGTCTTGTAGATATGAACATAAAAGATAGGAAAATGTATTCATTTGATGTTAATTCTTTGTTTACTAATGTACCATTGGTTAAGACTGTTGATATTCTTTGTGACTATATATCTTCTAGTTGTTTTTCATTTCCTTTTCCTTCAACTTATTTGAAAGATTTATTACTCTTATGTACTGACAACGTCCATTTCACGTTTGAAGTTGGACAATTTCGACAAGTGGATAGCGTTGCTATGGGGAGTCCGTTAGAACCTTTTTTAGCGGAAGTTTATCTGTCTTATGTTGAGAACTTGTCCCTTGATTTAATTTATAAATTGCCCTTCTATAGGAGATATGTAGATGATATCACTTTGATATGTGACGATCATGAAGATGCGAGTCGTCTATTGAACAGACTTAACTCTGTACACAATCACATAAGTCTTACATGCGAGGAAGAAAGTCGCAACCAACTTGCATTTTTAGACATACTTCTGAGTCAAAGAGATGATGGTTCAATAAGACGATCAATCTACAGAAAGCCCACTTGGACAGGGCAGTACCTTAATTTTCACAGTTTCTGTCCATTACAGTATAAGAGAGGCTTGGTGAAATGTCTATTTAAGAGGATTCAACGTATTTGTACAGCTGATGTTATAGACAAAGAAAATGAAATATTGGTGGATACTCTTGTTGAAAACGGATATCCTTTAAAATTTTTAAAGAGGTGTAGAATTCAATTAGTCTCTAAACCTAAAATCCTGACCGCCCCTAAGAAAAATGTTTTCATCAAATTACCATATAACGGGGAAGTAAACAGTAGGATTTTGAAACAAAGGTTGAATTCGATCATCCTTAGAACCTATTATGCAGCCTAGCTTGTAACTGTCCAAAATGCTGTAAATATGCTCCACTACAAACCTCAAAAGTGCACAAGTGATTATGTCACATCCCACACTATTTACCAGTTTTCGTGTGTGTGTGTGTGGTCACACATACATAAGGAAGAGTAATCGTGCTTTGCACATGAGGGTGGGAGAGCATATCCCAAAATGGTTAGAAAAACAAATGAATTGTGAAAAGCCAATAGATGCAGGTGTCAGACTACCAACTTCGTCTATTTTATGGTGTGACCCTTTCTGTCGTTTAATTATAACTTTGCTATTTTTATTTTAGTTGTTATTACTATTATTACTATAATTTCATACTTTATGCATATTTTTCTCCGTGTTGCTTACAGTAATTTGCTAAATAGCTGCTATAAAAACGTTTTGTTATCATTATTATGTAATGATTATTTCTTTTATTTTTTTTAAATCGTTTTTGAGTAAATCAAATGCAATATTGTACTGAATGCTGAAAATTCCTTGCTGTATCATTGGTACTGTTTTTGGAATAAAGCAAATTATTATTATTATTATTATGGCTAAAAATTTAATGGAGATGAACCAAAAGGTTGATGTCAACTCAGCCTTTAAGGTCATCTATAAAAATGGTCAAGGGCGATTATTGAAATACGCTGAGGCTATAGCTATTCATAAACTTAACCCCCCCCCACAGTGTATTCAAAGACAGTTTATTATTACTCTTAACCTACCTTGGTAATCCTTATTTGATTGGATAACCGAACGTTGTGTTAATCATTCTTAAATCCTTTTTTTATTTGTCGCTTTGTTTAATTTAACATTTTCATATATATATCGACTTGATAAGTAAATGTGTGATCAGATTGTTCGAAATGTATAGCGCAAATACATCACATACTATTATTCAGATAATCTCCATCTTCTAATAACGCTATCCAAATTTATAAAAGGGACTAATTGTATTTTAAAAAAACTAACGAATTATATACAATAGAAGAGTAGGAATATTCATAGATCTCTGATTATCATTTAATTTTGATAGTTACATGAACCTTTTTGCAATTCTTCCTATTAATAAACTTGAACAACCTTACTCCACTATCAGATGGTTTCTCAGTTGTATTTAAAATCAAGTGTTAGGGCTATTGGGACCTGCGTTTAGGTTAAGTTATTTTGTGGAATAAAGAAGTTTTGGTTGAAAGAAGTTCTCGTGTCATTCTGTGCATACATACATTATCAGTGTTACATATTCGTAAAACATCAAATAAGAGAACAATACAACCTGAACATCCATATTCTGAGTTACAAATATTTCTGACCAATTAGAATCTCCTGTCTTACTTCAGTGTTTTCTAACAGATCTACTGGTGACATTATATATGTGTAAAACTTGGTCACTGTGGTAGTAAGTAATTCCATATTAGTTTGTTTATTAGATGTATCACACAGTGAAACAGTATTATTTACTGGATGACAATGTTTCGAACAAAATTTATTGTTCATAATCATATCAATTGTGATCACATGACTTTGACACTTGAGTTTTATAGTTTTCTTTGTTCTCTCCTATTTGTCGTTGTTGGGGTAGTAGAATTTTCCAGATATCGGGGACAGGTGATGAATCATTCCTATTACATGTATTTGCAGTTGATTCGATAAACAAAGCTTCTGTTATCAATCTCTCCCTATACCCTGTGACATTAGATTTTAAAACTGTCATCCTATCCCATCCTATTGTATGGTTGTGTGTGACTGCATGTAATGCTATAGCTGAACTATTCTCTAGATTTCTTATCTTATTCGGGTCAACCAATCTAGATTTTGCTAAGTTTTTATGCTCAGCTAGTCTGACTGTCCCTGTTCTACTAGTTTGACCTATGTATTTGACCTGACAATCATTGTAGGCAGGGTATTAGATAAACTAAATTGTTTTGTTTTAAAGGCTCCACAGGATTGATCGTCTAACCGACAAAGCTTGTTTCTAATTGAGTTTGTAGTTGGTTTGAATGCTGTTTTTATCCCTGCCTTGTTAAGAATTCTGCGTAAGGCTTCCGAGGTTCCTTCTTTGTATGGAATTACTACTGATGATTTAGATTCCTTATTGTTGGTGTCGTCATTAATATTATTATTATTATCACTATTATCATTATCATTACTATTGTTATTATCACTATCGCTACTATCATTATTTATTTTATTTTTACATTTCCCTACATATTTCCTGACTAATTTATCCGGGTAATTATTAAGTTTCAAGGCTTCTTTTATGTGTATCAGTTCTTGTTTTAGATTTTCTTTGGTACTACTTAATTTTTGTGCTCTATCATTTAAACATTTCACCAATCCTATTTTTACTGACATATGATGGGATGACTGGAAGTCCAAATATCTGTTTGAATGTGTGGGTTTCCTGTTAACACACACTAGTGTTTAACTTCCCATCTTCTTTCCTCTTTACGTTGCAATCTAACATTGGCAGCTCCCCTTCCTGATTTTCCAATTCATAAGTGAATTGAATTGCTTCAACCTTCGAGTTGATATGTTCGAAAAACCTATCTATATCTTGTGTTCTAAGTACAGTGAATGTATCATCTACATACCTCCACCATACTTTTCGGGTGGGGATGAACGTTTTAATCGCTATGCTTTCCCGCTTATCCATGAATATATCTGCTACCACTGGTGACATTAGAGTAAAGAAGTCGGAAGAACTATTCGTTTGTAAAAAAATTCTATTCGCTAAGAGTATAAAAAATGATAGTTAGTCTCATAGAACTCCTGAATTCTTAGAGCAATACACAAGAATTACAGATTATTAGATACACTACTACTACTCAAGTACTACGGCGTACTCCAAATATTCATCAACCTTATCCAACATCTGTACAACAACGACACTTGTCAAGTGATCAACAACGAAAAACTCAATGAGGCGTTTGGAGTAAACACAGGAGTCAGACAAGGGTGCTTATTATAACCAACGATGGTATTCCTGATTGTGGTGGACTGGATTATGCGTCAGACAGTGGGAAACGAGAAGACAGGGATATCCTGGACTGACGTGAAGAACCTAGAAGACCTGGATTTCAAATGTGGATGATTTATGTTTGATGTCACACAAGATCGAAGACTTACAAGCGAAAACTGACAAACTGGTCGAAGAAGCAGCAAACACAGGACTCCAGGTGAACATAGACAAGACGGAGGTTATGAAAATAACCAACCAACAACAACAACAGCAGCAGCAACATACAGCGCCAATCACCATCAATGGGAGGGATTTGAAACAGGTTACTTCATTCACTTATCTAGGGAGCATTGTATCAACTACAGGAGGAACGGACGAAGATGTCAAATCAAGCGAGAATCGGGAAGGCGAGAAACACATTCATCAACCTGGAACAACCAATCTGGAAATCTCCCAATGTCACTCAGCCTGCATCAACAACAAAATTCGGATTTTCAATACAAACGTCGAGTCAGTCAGTTCTTCTATACGGATCAGAAACTTGGCGGTGGGTCACAAAGAATATCTCCAACAGCCTGTTCCAGACCTTTATCAACAGCTGTCTTCGTTCTGTACTCAAGATCAGATGGCCGGAAAGAATCACCAACAAGAAACTATGGGAACAAACAAAACAAGAAGCAATCGCCAAACAACAAATATGCAGGAGAAAGTGGAGATGGATTGGACATTCGCTGAGGAGGTCGCTGGGTGACATCGTGCGTCAGGCCAGTGCTCGAGTGGAACCCGAAAAGGAAGCGGCGAGTGGGATGTCTAAGGAGGGTGACATGGAGGAGATCGTGTGAAGAGGACTTGAAACAGTATGGACTAACATGGATGGAAGTGAAAAATACAGCACAAGACAGAAGCAAGTGGAGGTGTGCAGTTGAAGCCCTATGTTCCACTGGGAACCTAATGGAACAATAACAATAAGAGATACACCTGTCATGTGTGCATACTCTGTATAAAGCTTGTGTGACTCAGGATTGATAATGAGCTGACACCAGTCAAAGAGTACTGGATAGTTATATCGCCTTGACCTGGAAATCTTCAGCTGTCCGAACTCAGGACCTTCTGGTTGCGAGGTGAGCTCATAGACCATCAAGCCACTAGGGGCTGGCCCAGTAGTTGATGAATTCCAACTTCTGCTAATTCATGATGTATATTTAGCGCAACTGCTAGCCAATGTCACAGGCAAGTTACTGTCTGCGTGCCTGACTTGGTCGACCCCGCTGGTTACGACTTTCCACTAGAACCCCAGTCACTTCTTGTGAAGGGCCAGTCGCTAGTGAACATCAGATTAATTATTAAGTGTTTGTTTGCAGAGATCTGATTGGCTACAGGATTGGTCAACAGCTGACACCAGTTAGAGAACCATTGGAAAATCGATGGGAGGAGCGTACTGTTGAAGAGTCTCAAACTAGGACAAGACAGGTGTTAAGTAAACATTGTCACATGTATCACCAGGCGACAATGGTTGTATTTACTGAAATTTTAAAAAATCTTTTATTCTTCAGATCAAGTTATTTTTTGGTAAAACTATCCGTTTAAAGTGGCTATTCATTGAAACATTTCTTGCTGTTCATTATTTAAAACTCTTGACATTTCTGAGCAGAAAAATGGTTTCATTTTGATGTTGTATTTTATTCAGGCCTATGTTTATACGGATAGCTGTTCAAAGTCTGGCTATGAATTGATGTCGGTAAGAGAACCATTGGAAACCAGCATGGAGTACTGCATAGCTGTTTCGTCTCATTTTGGGACTCACCAGCAGTACACACCCACCACAAGGATTTCAAACCCAGGATCTGCCGGTTACGAGGGAAGTTTGTAGACCATTGAATTGTCTACGAGCTTGAATTATAACCGGAAGGTCCCGGTTTCGAACCCCCGTGGTGGGTGTGTGCTGACGGGGAGTCCCAAACTAGGACGAAACAGCCATACAGTATTCCATGCTGATTTTCAGTGGTTCTCTAACTGAAATCAATCTGTGGTCGAACTCGTGGAAACAAATCAAATCCTTACAAACTAATTCTTGAAAAATAGTTGGATCATAGGAGGTAAACACTCAAAATGTAGTGGTTACATATTGATATTGTAGCTCAACATGTTTACAAAGAGGTTTTAGTTTGTGTTTAGTTATCGTCATAGAAATGAATTCCCAAATCGCAACACACATCACTGTAAACGAAAGAAAGTACACAGTTTACAAAAAACTTACGCTGGATCCACTGGAAATCTTGGGACTTCAATTCTTTTCGGAATATGGGTTATTAAACTGAAATTTAAGTATACGAAGATAGACATCCTTTATGTTGTATGTACAAGGAAATATAAAGCATAGTGGTAAAATATTAATTGCATCTTCTGTAATTAGACACTTATTTTCATTCCTTCATGTTCCCAGTGGAACATAGAGCACTCTCAAGCTAGAGGCTTGAAGTTTCTGTAGCAGTGGTGTTTCTTTTTTACGAGATGTGGTTGCTAGCCTCAGGCTCAACCTTTCATCTGTACCAGTCTTATTAATGGCTTAACGAGGTAAAGGAGTGCGTCTGTGGTTGATACATTTTGTCAATCTTGATGTGTCTATTGATTGATGATTCACTGGAATGCCAAGCTTCGAAAAATTCTCTAGCATTTTTCTTGTTAGAGAAAGAAACCTCACACACAAAGGGTTAAAGTTCAAGTCAAAGAAACAGTCAGTCCCAATACAAGTAACCTAGAAGGTGTGAAAACACACAAAAACAACCAATCACGTCCAAGGTCACCCATCAGGAGAGATGATTAATAAACTCGTGGAGAAATCTAAAAGCTCACTTCACTTCAAGTTGAAGTATGCATGCTGAAGATGTCGCCTAGTAGGGTGATGAAAGCTTCGCAAATTAACTACTATCCAGCTCAGAGAACGCGACCACATCGAAAAATTACTGTCACTATTTATAGGATTGTGTAAGAGTCGGATAAATAAATCCTTCTCCTTGACATGATCGATGACATCTTGTCTTGTAGACTGAAAATTCTTTACTTCTACTCAACTTTCCTCTCTCTACCGGTTTCCTACTTACTATTCAGTGAGCTTTAGTAGTGCGTCGACCGTGGAATGAATCCTCGTAGTTGGTAAGCATCTGACCACTGGACCACAAATACACACAGTTTATTTTTACCATTACTACTAACTACAAAATACTTCATAAAGTACGCTTTACATAGAAATCTATGATGTTCTAACGTGAGGACATCGTGCCTGGTAAACTGAAGTGATTTAAGTAACGGGTGACACTTTAGCTTTGTTTTTCCTTTCTAATGCATTACAAGTGTGGCGTCTGACGCTGACAAGATCTATAAGTAGTATATAAAGAAACGTTCATCGGTATAAAAACATTAAATGGCGGAGAGATAAATTTGACGTCAAAGAAAGGAAATGAACCACTATTGCGACAAAGAATGAGGGACACAAAAAGAAGATAAAGAAACACAATACGAAGGACAGAAGTTGCACAACTTGAGTATTTTTATGCAACTGATTATTTTAATATAAGGTATACATAATTCCCCCTACATGTGTATGTCAAATTGCAAATAAATATTCCTTTACCAAGTCTGTTGCCTTCCACCATTATATTTCCTAACTGACATATTCTCAAGTATCGGTTTGTAGGGTTTTTTTGATTGATTGGTTGGAGGATTTCATCATGAGCTCACATTGGTTAGAGAACCTTTGGAAAACCTGAGAGTGCTCAACAGCTGTTTCGTCCTAATACTCGTGAATCTTCATCAGTACACACCCACACTGGGGTTCTAGTGAGAAGCCGTGACCAGTAGGATGCATCGAAGACATTACAATGTGGTCTTGAACTGGCATGGGCGATTGAATCTGGTCCCAGTGTGGCTTGATCGTCTACTAGCTCGCACTGCAACCATCAGGTCCTGGGTTCGAAATCCGCGATGTGGGTGCGCACTGTGAAGAGTCCCAAACTGGGATGAAACAGCAGTCCAGTACCCTTTAGTTTTCAAAGATTCTTTAATTGATATTATCTTGTAAAAAATCCATATTGAAATAAGTCCAAATTCCAATGAAATCCATAATCTGAATTGCTCAACTGCTTTGTTCTTTGAATAAACAATTTTACAAACTTTGAAAATCTACTACTCATTAGTATTCTCAAATTTGGGTTTCGTTTTGTCCCTGGGTCATGCAGAAATAGCTTTGAATTTCGGAGATCATTATTAAAGGATATATATATATCACACAATATATATACTACTTACAGATATGGATAGATGAAAATTACTTACAGTAATTATAGTTACTTTCTGTCAAAACCTAAATGGTTTTAATAAAGGGAAGTCATTTTGTAACGACAGAGCATAAGGCTCAGTCAACAGATCGTTTATTGAGAAAATAAACAGATCGTTTATAGATTTTAATGTACATTATTATTCGTTACTATTAGCAGAGAAACAGCGTCTTCTGATTGGTTGTTTTCTCGCTGAAAGTTATTCTGTCATCTCTTTGTGGCTATTTCTTTGAAGGTCAGACCATATTATTATTATATATACTATTGTTCCTTTGGGTTCCTAGTGGAACATAGGGCTTCAACTGCACGCCTCTACTTGCTTCTGTCTTCTGCTGTACTTTTCACTTGCATCCATGTTAATCCATCCTCCATGTCACCCTTGGACGTCCCACTCGCCGCTTCATTTTCGGGTTCCACTCGAGCACTGGCCTGACGCGTGATGTCACCCAGCGGCCTCCTCAGCCAGTGAGTGTCCAATCCATCTCCACTTTCTCCTGCATATTTGTTGTTTGGCGATTGGTTCTTGTTCTGTTTTTTCCCATAGTTTCTTGTTGGTGATTCTGTCCGGCCATCTGATCTTCAGTATAGAGCCAGCGAAGACAGTTGTTGATAAAAGTGTGCAACAGGCTGTTGGAAATATTCTTTGTGACCCACCGCCAAGTTTCTGATCCGTATAGAAGAACTGACTGACTCGACGTTTGTATTGAAAATCCGAATTTTGTTGTTGATGCAGGCTGAGTGACATGGGAGATTTCCAGATTGGTTGCAGGTTGATGAATGTGTTTCTCGCCTTCCCGATTCTCGCTTGATTTGACATCTTCGTCCGTTCCTCCTGTAGTTGATACAATGCTCCCTAGATAAGTGAATGAAGTAACCTGTTTCAAATCCCTCCCATTGATGGTGATTGGCGCTGTATGTTGCTGCTGCTGTTGTTGTTGTTGGTTGGTTATTTTCATAACCTCCGTCTTGTCTATGTTCACCTGGAGTCCTGTGTTTGCTGCTTCTTCGACCAGTTTGTCAGTTTTCGCTTGTAAGTCTTCGATCTTGTGTGACATCAAACATAAATCATCCACATTTGAAATCCAGGTCTTCTAGGTTCTTCACGTCAGTCCAGGATATCCCTGTCTTCTCGTTTCCCACTGTCTGACGCATAATCCAGTCCACCACAATTAGGAATATCATTGGTGATAATAAGCACCCTTGTCTGACTCCTGTGTTTACTCCAAACGCTTCGCTGAGTTTTCCGTTGTGGATGGCACTTGACATGTGCCGTTGTCGTAGAGCTGTTGGATAAGGTTGGTGAATATTTGGGATACGCCGTAGTACTCGAGTAGTTTCCAAGTTACTTCGCGGTCAACGCTGTCGAAGGCCTTCTCAAAGTCTATAAAGTTGAGGTAGAGATTTGATTGCCATTTCATGCTTTGTTCTGTGATGATGATGCGTAGAGTTGCAATTTGGACAGAACATGATTTGCCTTTCCTGAATCCAGCTTGTTCTGGTTGGAGTTCTGTATCCAGTGTGTCGTCGATTCTCTCCAGGATGATGTGACTCAGGATTTTACTTGGCGTCGACAGGAGCATGATTCCTCGCCAGTTCTTGCAGAGTCCTAGGTCGCCCTTCTTTGATAGTTTCACCAGGTAACCTTTCCTCCAGTCAGTAGGCACCTTTCCCTCTTTCCAGATCTTTTGCAATAATGGAGTCAGCATATCTGCTGTCGTCTCTGGGTTCGCCTTCAGTGCTTCCGGGGGTATTCCATCTGGTCCAGCTGCTTTTCCAGCTTTCAGGAGCTTGATTGCATTCAAGGCTTCAGCTTTCTTTGGAGGATTGATGTCAACTTGCAGTTGTGTACGTGCTGTTGTTGGTATTTCTGAACGGGTTGCAGGTGGTGGTCGGTTCAAGAGTCCTTTGAAGTGTTACACCCATTGTTTAATCTGTCTTTCTTCTTTGGTAATTGGGTTCCTTGGTTGTCTTTTATAGGTTTCACTTGTGTTGATCTCTTCCCGGATAGAGACTTGGTTATCTGATATAGTGTCCTCAGGTCCCTTTTGCCTGCTGCCTTCTCAGCTTCAGTAGCCAGATTGTCGTAGAATTATCTTTTGTCCTTCCTGGCACTCTTCTTCACTTCTTTGTCCAGTGCTGTGTAAGTTGAGTTCAGCGTCTCTTTCTCTTGTCCATCTTTGCATTGAATCATTTTCTCTTTCACCATTCCCCTCTCCTCTATTAGCTTCCAAGTTTCCGTTGAGAGCCATTCCTTGTCTTGTTTCTTCTTTCTTCCTAAAACCGTTGAACACGTTTCGTTGAAAATTACCTTCAGAGAGTTCCAATGGTTTTCCACGGATGATTCCTCAGTGATGTCACGTAGTGTTTCCTGCTTTGCTCTGACAGTTGAAGTGAAAGTGTCCTTTGTGGTTGTGTCCTTCAGTTTTTGAGTGTTGAACTTGCATTGTGGCCTATCCCCAGATATCCTCGAGGCTTTTAGCTTCACCTTGAAAGTCCCTTGTACTAGATAGTGGTCTGAACCCACATCTGCTCCTCTCCTCGATCTTGTGTCCAGTAGGCTCCGTCTCCACTTCCTTGAGATTGAAATGAAGTCTATCTGGTTTTTGGTGTGTCCATCTGGTGAAATCCATGTTGCCTTGTGTATATCCCTGTGTTTGAACACACTGCCACCAATCACCAAATGATTGAATGCGCAGAAGTCTGAGAAGAGTTCACCATTTTCGTTCATTTCACCGAGGGCCTCACGACCCATGGTGAGTTCTCTTCCTGTATTGTCTCCTCCCAGTTTCGCATTCATATCACCCATCAGGATTTTGATATCGCTCTTTGGGACGTTGTCCATTACTGTTTGTAGTTGTCTGTAGAAATCCTCCTTCTTCTCATGTTCTGAGACGTTTGTAGGTGCGTAGCATTGAATGATTGTAACCTTTTTTCCTTTTGAGTTGAACCTGGCTGGCATTATCCTGGAGGAGATTGGTTCCCACTGCATGAGAGCTTTAGCCGCTGTTGGTGACATCATGATGGCTACTCCCTCGGTGTGCTCGTGATTGTCCTCTGGGTGACCGGAGTAGATTATTGTCTCTCCAGTTGATAGTTGGCTCCTTCCACATCCGTTCCATCTACTCTCACAGATTCCCAACACTTCTATTTTATATCTCCTCATTTCAGCGGCTACCTGAGCAGCCTTCCCAGCTTCGTACATTGTACGAACATTCCACGTCCCCATCCTTATTTTCGCTTTCATCGAAAGAAGGCACATCGGCTGACTGGCTTCCCGAAGGCTTTCACCAGCCCGCGTCATTTCACTTCCCCGATTCCAGCGAGAAATAAGGTCACTATTTATAATTTTAGAATTTTGAATATATTTGTGCGTTGAAGTTTTAGTAGCAATTTGGTTAAGTTTTGGGGGTGGAGTTGCTAGCACCACGCCCCAACCCTCCCTATTTATCCGGGCTTGGGACCGGCTAGAATACTAGTGACCTAGTAATCTAAGCGAGGTTCTCGCTGAAAGTTATTCTGTCATCTCTTTGTGGCTATTCCTTTGAAGGTCAGACCATATATGTATCTGCGAATCGTATGCGCCCACGTAAAGTCTTCTGTGATTGGTTGTTGAGTTAGTCTTTGTTCTTCTTTTTTTTTCTCATGACCAAGATATGAGACGTAAACATTGACGTAAATTGCTGTCTAACAATTTCGGCTAGCAGACAGTTCTCACCACAGTTTTACTGTCTTGATGCCCACTAATAAATTAGTATTGTACTATACTAAAGACTATTCCGACAATGGCTTAATTGAAACTAATAGACAAGTCGGATTGGCTAATGGTATTTAGAATCAAATGGCTTGAATAATTTAAATTTTTGTGATAGATAAATTTAATGAAAACAAAACACGTAGATCAGCGGAGAGTCTCTTTTCAGCGAATTCATCTTCTTAGCTGTACAATCGCAAATATATATGCATTGTTTTAGTATGTATGTGTACATTAAGTTTGTCAAGCAAAGTTACAATCGGTTAAGGTTAATTTTAACTAAACAAGTGAAGGTTGGTAATACAGGTCAGGAAAATTAAGTGTTAGTGAAACTAGGGTAGTAACAAAGGTGATGAGTTGTCACAAACAGTTGTTAAAAGAAGTTATGCAATAATAATATGAATATTTTGATGAGTGAGTTTTACTCAGGATGCACATAGAAACAAAGTAGATAATACGAAACTATGTAAGAGATCTAAGTGAATACAAGAATTATAAGCAACTAAGGAACAGGCAAAGAAACAAAATTAAGTTATCAAAATAAAATAAAAATAAAAACTCAAAAAAAAAATCAAAACATTGTTACCATGAGAGTTGAAGTGGTTGAGTAATCTTCTTTTGTATGCACAGCTCCGGTTTTTCCATGTGAATGGCTAGAGCTTCAGCAATACAAAGGAGACGAAACCGTATTGCCTTTGACATGTTGTTCTTGACTCGGTAGATTACTCTGAAGGAGGCGTTCGTTGAAATGCAATGATCAGTGCTGACCCTAGTTTCACTAACACTTAATTTTCTTGACCTGTATTACCAACCTTCACTTGTTTAGTTAAAATTAACCTTAACCGATTGTAACTTTGCTTGACAAACTTAATGTACACATACATACTAAAACAATGCATATATATTTGCGATTGTACAGCTAAAGAAGATGAATTCGCCGAAAAGAGACTCTTCGCTGATCTACGTGTTTTGTTTTCATTAATGCCTGGATGGGGATTATCCATGAATAGATAAATTTCGCATATGCCTTTAATAATTGATGCCTATCTCATCTCAGATGAAGGAATTAGTGGTATCATCTGAAAATAGTCAAGCGACTTAAAATCGCTGCATAATTAAACCTGAATTAGTAGTATTCGATGATTGGTAGGTAATGTTAGACAGGCTAATTACAATATGAATACAATATACCCTATGGTACCACATTTAGTGGACACTGACAGATAGATATGTGTTAGAGAACCACTGGAAAACCTGGGAGTACTGGACAGCTGTTTCGTCCTAGTTTGGGACTCTTCGGCAGTACGCACCCACCGGGATTCGAAACCAGGACCTTCTGGTTACAAGGCGAGCTCGTAGACCATTGAGCCACTGGGACCCGATCCAATGGTCCTTGAATTCTAACTTCTGCCAATTCACGACATAGCGCGACCATTTCGCAATGTCTTCTTAGATGAGTTACTGTCACATCTTCAACCTGCTGTACCCTACTGGTCACGTACTGCTGAAGAGTCCCAAACTAGGACGAAACAGCTGTCCAGTACTCCCAGGTTTTCCAGTGGTTCTCTAACTGATGTCAGCTCATGATGAAATCCTCCATACAATTAAACAAAATCCCTACCAAACCAATACTTGAAGATAGATATCTCTCAGAATTCCTGAGAGATATACCATGACTTTTACGCATTTGTAGGAATTAGCCGTTGAATGTTAATCAATCACACGCTGACGATGAAATCTTAAACGTTAACCTTAAACAGTCCAGCGACTAAATCATGTCGTGACATTCTTCAATAACATTTACAACCATGAAATTGAAGTTCAAGGCTAACAAACGACTGTTGTTGTTATTATTAATTTCAGGTAAATAATAATTTGCTTTATTCCAAAACAGTACTTGTGATACAGAATGGAATTCTCAGCATTTTTACTACAGTATTGCATCCAGTTTGTACATTATCAATAAATAGAATTCTACATAGATTGAGGAAACCACATTCCATTGGCATGTGAGTAGCACAGGTAAAGCTGAAATAGTGTTTGAAGTTGTTAGAAAAGTAGGAGCTGTCTTATTAACTGGCGTAAGCGAGAGAAAGAGACAAAGCAGCACATAACGGAAAGAGAAGGGAGAGAAAAGGAAAAGAAAGAAAGAAAATGTTGTACCTATTGATGATGTGGGTTGGAAAGACGAGATCCAGTTGTACTACTGACTATTTAATGAATTATAGGTGTCACGCCTAATGCTTTCTTTATCGCACAGAACACGAGCTAAGTAGGGTATGGTTGAGTTTTTGTACTTGCTGGTGCGAGCATATAGTTTTCTATATTGGCTTCTGGTTTTGCCTGATGAGATGCAAGGGGAGAGTTGTGAGTGAAGAGAGTGATGTGAGTTAGATCAAATGGATTTGGCCCATTTTTCACATGAGTCCATGTGCCTGTCGACCAGTATATTAACCAGCTGGTTAAGTCGCACGTTGCTTACCCTGCTGACAACCTTTAACATCCTGCGTAATATGTTATAGTCTTTCTTCAGTAGCCCAGGAAAAACTAAGGGGGAACAATAGAGAATAATAGGCAGAATGCGAGAATTAACGAATTGTAGGAGTAAGGGTTGGGTTATACCAGAATGTTTCAACTTCTTGATGTAGAAGGTAAGACGGAATATTTACTTAGAAATCGCTAAGATATGAGACGACCAGGAGAGATCACCAGATAGAATGACGCCTAGGTATTTAATTTCCGACTTGGTTTCTATTTCAGTGCCATCTATGTTTCACACCTCGTTAGAGCCAACCAGTTTGTTTAGGTCGGATTTATGCCTAAAGGTGAAATTGACCGTTTGGCATTTGGAAGGGTTTACGGTAAGACCATTTTCCTTGGACCACTGGCTGATTTCTGACAGAAAGCCATTAAGTTTAGAGCAGTCGCTTTCACATTTGATAGGCAAAGATACAGACACATCGTCAGCGTATTTGACAAAATTAATGTCATTTGAAGATGGCAAGTCATGTAGAAAGAAAGAAAACAGAAGTGGGGAGAGTACAGCGCCTTGGGGGACTCCGGCTTCAGTGAGTACAGCAGAGGATGATTTACCTTTGTATACAAGTATATGATATTGAATTACAAGTATATGATATTGAATCTCATAATTGTCTAGTGTCCTTCTTTCTGAATTAAAATGATACTAAATAAGCCGATTCATACTTTGAAAAACAAAAAATTTACCCAAATTGAACTTTTGGCACTGCTGAGTCAATCTTGAAGAAATTTGGCGAATATTCTACAGCACCATAGGATTTATCACCTGGTTTCATTGGATTTACGATACCATTAGTCTGGTCAATATCATCACCTTCATATTAAACGGCAAATATAATCAAGAAAAGAGTGAAAATGTTTTCATTTTTATGGACTTGTTAGTAATTTTATATTTATGAGACAAATATTTACTTATTGTTATTTTGTTCCTTTGCATTCTCAGTGGAACAGACAACTCTAAGCTAGAGCTTTGAAACCTCAGTAGCAGTTGTTATATTAGTTTTGTGTGTGTGTGTGTGTGTGGAGAAGGTGAGGATTGCTGGCCTCATGCCCAAACTTCTTTCTTTATTGGCCTTGTATACCTCTAAGCCACTGGGACTTGCTGAAAAAAAATTCAAATTGCAAATCGAAAGAGTGTGTTGATGTGATGCTGGACCTATTTAATAAAGCTAGGAGATGTTAGTTGACTTACGATTAGATTGAAAATCCCCATTGAGTCATATGAAAAAGAGAAGACATTCAGCGAAGAGACTCATTTCGCCCGGCGAATTCATTCACATAGCTGTACAATCCCATTTATATATAAATATTTGTGTGTGTGTGTACATGAGGTTTGTCAAGTTTAGATAATTGATTAGTTAATACAAGAATGATGTAGTATAGAGACAAAGTTAATCAGACAGCAACTAAAGTAAGATTGAGTTAAAAAGCTAGATGACGTAATATAATTGGCTAAAATGTTACAACTTAGGTCAGGATAGCAACAGAGGTAATTACAGGTAGAGATTAAGTAGAAGTGAAATTGAGTGAATCAGTTGGATGACGTAACATGAATGACTAGAAACTGAGCGTTGTTCAAGTCAGTAACAGTGGTAGTGAGGTGTAGAAATTGAATCGGGTGGGGGTAGAGAACAAGAAAGTTGAAAATGTAAAATGTTACAATTGAGAAGACAAAATAATACTAATGAAGAGACAGAAGAAAAGATTAGGTAGAATTTACATGTCGGCTAATAAGATAGATTACGTCCATTGTAAGTGTAGTGATTGAACGAACTTCTTCTGTATGCAGAGTTCAGGACTTAGCAAGTGAATCGCCATTGCTTCTGCAGTTTGAAGAAGTCTGATTCGTACACCTTTAGGGAGACTACTTCTTACTCTGTAGACGACTTTGAAGTTCGTTTGCGGTGTAGCTTGGTGTCCGGATTCTAACAGATGTTCTAGGATGGAACTTCGGGGGCATCGATTTTCTCCTTTGTAAAACCATGTTGGTAAGTGCTCGCCAATTATATTACGTCATCTAGCTTTTTAACTCAATCTTACTTTAGTTGCTGTCTGATTAACTTTGTCTCCATACTACATCATTCTTGTATTAACTAATCAATTATCTAAACTTGACAAACCTCATGTACACACACACACAAATATTTATATATAAATGGGATTGTACAGCTATGTGAATGAATTCGCCGGGCGAAATGAGTCTCTTCGCTGAATGTCTTCTCTTTTTCATATGACTTACGATTAGGTTAGAAGTGGTCAGACCTAAACATGACATCACTGAAGATTTCGACTACTATTTTTGAACCAAGTAAGGATAGATGCAGACTGTTTTGGTTGGGGTCGTTGAGATGCTAAGAACCTGTGAATAAAAAACTTCTGATTGTATGGTTGAAAATAACTATCATTAGACTGGATGCATTCACTCCATGTGGTCTTTGAAATTTACTCAATTCTCAATTTTGTTCATATAGTTATTATTTCTCAGTCACAGAGATAGATATATAAGCTGGAAGAAGAGTTTTCAGAAGACTAAAAATATACCTTCCTGATAAATATCAACGAGAAGGAGACTCCGTACTTACACAGTTAATGTAGTATTAACATACATGAATAAAAATAGTATACCGATTTTGTATCATTTTGTCTGCTGATCATAACCCATACATGAATACATTGAGTCCAAGACACTGATATCGACTGCTACTCAAATAATCAATTTCCACGCACTACTCAGCCACTTATCCAGATGGAGAGAATTAATCGTATCCTGAACGGCTTGCTCATAAAGGTTTGGATCTCACAGCAAATATCATTCTCCGGCAACAGGAACAGATAACCTGTTGACTATCTGTCGATCAAATCTTATATCCTTATATTATTATTATTATTATATCCTTTAATTCCTACAGGAACATAGGGCTTCAGCCACAAGTCTCCATTGCGTTCGGTTCTCTGCTAGAGTCTTCACCTGGCTCCAAGTCTGTCCACACGTTTTCATCTCCTCTTCACATGACCTCCTCCAAGCCACCCACCTTCGCACTGACGACCAACTCGCCGTTTCCCTTTCGGGTTCCACTCGAGCAATGGCTTGTCTAGTGATGTCACTTGATGGATTGTTTCCTCAGAGTGTGGCCAGCCAATCCATCTCCATTTCTTCCTGCTTATTTGTTTCACAATCGGTTCCTGATTGATTCGCTCATTGCCAGAGGTCCCTGTTGCTGATCTTTTCTGGTCGACCATCTGATCTTGAGTATTGAGCGAAGACAACTGTTAATGAAGGTGTGTAGTTTGTTTGAGATGCTCTTTATGACGCGCAGTGCTAGTCTCTGATCCGTATAGTGAGTAGAACTGACTTCACATTGGAGTTGAAAATCCGGATCTTATTTTCATTTTCATGCTGAGTGTTGTTGACCTCAACACAGACTTGAGAGTAGTGAAAGCTTGTCTTGCTTTTCCGATCCTTGCTTTGATATCCTCGTCAGTTCCGTTCGCCTGTAGTTGAGACGATGCTTCCCAGGTAGGTAAAAGAGGTAGTTTCTTTCAGGTTCCTCCTATTTATGCTGATTGTTGTCAGTTGTTGTTGTTGCTGTTGGTGGTGTTGCCCAGGAATTTTCATCACCTCTGTTTTATCTATGTTCACCTGAAATCCTATCTTTGATGCTTCTTTTGCTAACTTGTTCTGCTAACTATCCTTATATAACAAAGAAGAAATTATCTTTCACTCTGTTGAATATTAAGTTGAACGAAGACGTTTGTAAAAATATGAAATAAGCTCAATATGAATAAATAGACCCACATTTCTTTGCTTTGAAATGCTAAAGATTATGTTTGTTGGTGTCTACTACGTTTGTGTTGCGTAATCCTCCAGATGTATGTTTGATGGCACACAAAATCGAAGACTTACAAGCGAAAACCGACAAACTTGTCGAAGAAGCACCAAAGACAGGACTCCAGGTGAACATAGACAAAACGGAGGTTATGAAAATAACCAACCAACAACAACAAAAGCAGCAGCAACATACAGCGCCAATCACCATCAACGGGAGGGATTTGAAAGAGGTTACTTCATTCACTCACTGATCTAGGGAGCATTGTCTCAACTACAGGAGGAACGGACGAAGATGTCAAATCAAGCGAGAATCGGGAAGGCGAGAAACACATTCATCAACCTGAAACAACCAATCTGGAAATCTTCCACTGTCACTCAGCATCAATAACAAAATTCGGATTTTCAATACACATGTCAAGTCAGTCAGTTCTTCTCTACCGATGAGAAACTTGGCGGCGGGTCACAAAGAATATCTCCAACAGCCTGCTGCAGACCTTTATCAACAACAGCTGTCTTCATTCTACACTCAAGATCAGATGGCCGGAAAGAATCACCAACAAGAAACTATGGGAACAAACAAAACAAGAAGCAATCGCCAAACAACAAATATGCAGGAGAAAGTGGAGATGGATTGGACACTCGCTGAGGAGGCCGTTGGGTGTGATCGCGCGTCAGGTCAGCGCTCGAGTGGAACCCGAAAGGGAAGAGGCGAGTGGGACGTCCAAGGGTGACATGGAGGAGATCGTGTGATGAGGAACTGAAACAGTATAGATTAACATGGATGGAAGTGAAAAATACAGCAGGAGATAGAAGCAAGTGGAGACGTGCAGTTGAAGCCCTATGTTCCACTAGGAACCCAAGGGAACAACAACAACAATCCTCCAGATGATGATATCATAACTGAACTACAGGTTAGTTTATAACAAAACATATATATATATGCTAATAGTTAACATACCCCTTCTTTTGTGTGTGAAACGACAATTAAAGGTATACTCTTTGTCACAATAAGCGCTTCGTTGATGTATTCCATTGAATATACACCGTTTTCCTGTTGAATAACCATTAGGATACATTGACCATTCTGAACTAATTCCATGATAGTTTGATTCTGTTAAAAGAGATGTAATCGATATTCAATTCAATTCAATCTAATCGTAATTAAATAATAACCTGGAAAAGTTCTCAAATGACTGGATAATTCTGGCCATATATTTTCATCATTTCTTGTCTCATCTTTATACGCTTCAATGTGACGCAGTTTTGATGACCAGTCAAGACCATAACTAATTTTTTTTTGTTTTTATTAGATTCTGGGTAAATTTTATTTTAGGAAGGATTATTACTCAGAATACACCGGATCCAATGCTGTACTGTGCGGTTTCCAGTCTAAGTCATCCTTTATACAGTATCCATGAGGTATAATTCTTTTCGATGGAGTAAATTTCACTTCTTCTACACTGCATTTATTATTAATCCCAGTATAATGTCTCATTTAGTTAGTAGTCAACTAGTAGAGTTTATTCTTAAATTTGAAAATACCCGCTCAGTCAATCATTCAATCAATGATTAAGGTCATATCCAATAACAACTAGTTTATGGTTTATTTTTAAGACAATATATATATTTATATATATATAATAGTTATCGAATCCATATAGTACTTTCATAGAGATACAACAGGTTGCTGTACCAAATTTTGTTTAGGAAAAGCGGTTAATGTGAGCTAGGTGTAAAAAGTGTTTCCAGAATAAATTTCTAATTATCCAATATTAAGACGATGAAAAATTTGAATAAATTTCTAAAAAAAAGGAGCAGAAAATGAAAAAAACAAATAAACGAAGAGTCCCAAATAAGAAATAAAGAGCTGGCAGAAGCAACCAGGATCATAAAAGGTAATATAACCAATATCAAGTCAGAATGATAAAAAAAAACAAAGAAAAATTAGTGGAAAAAAAGAATAAATATGCATTAAAGAAATTAGCCAAAGTAGGATTGTAAGAAATAGTTTTGTTGTTACGAGTTGATCACGGATTGATATCAGTGTTAGAGAAGCACTGAAAACCAGCCACACGGAGTACTGGACAGCCAACTGTTTCATCAGCCTAGTTTGGAAATCATCGCCAGTACGCACCCACCACCAGGCTTCGAACTCGCGACCTTCCGGTTACAAGGCGAGTTTGTATACCTTTCAGCCACTGGGACGCCATTCAATGGTCAGCTCATGAATTCCAACTTCTACCGATTCGTAATTCAGCACGACCCCATCCAATGTCATCAGTGGGACATACATCCCCGCACGTGACTTCATTGACCTCACTGCAACTCCACTAAATGCCATCGTGTAACAATTCAATTTCCTGTTTTCTAGTTTCGAGCCGAAGTTGTCATCCAATTTTATGTATCCTGATTTCATCTGATCTTTTCTTTTTTTCATGTGTTTATTCTGATATCATAATCTTTTTATTTAACTTTAATTTTTATGGATTTCATTTGAGCACAGAAACAACGAACATATTCTCTGGTTAGAATGCTTCATTGGATCTATCGTATTCTGTTGCTAATTGCGAACTGAACTGTGGGAATATTTGAGAACAACATTCCATTGGTACGCATTGTCTGTATCACACCACCACAGTATGATGCTGTGCTGCACTGTCTGAAGCTATATGCAAATCTCTACGATATTTTCGCTCTGTATTACAGCAGACGTAGAGTCTGTTCCAGTTCATGTTGAGATTAAAGCAATGAGGAGAAAATGGAGATGAGTTTATGCAGCATTATACCAGATAGAAATTCAGGCAGTCTAGTGATTCAAACAGGCCATCAGACTATTATTATTATCATCATCATCATCGTGATAACTTGAAGTTGCAGTGCGAAGAGATTATGCTCTGACAGCATTTTGTAACTTATAATTTGATTTTATTGAGGAAGTAGGCATTTGAAGTGGATCCACAAAATGCAGACGACCTCGTATTTTCCTGCAAATATTTGTGTTCTTCCTTCATTCAAACTTAAAATAGAGAACCGATTGTATGAATTTTGTAGTCTGAATTTGAGTTGCTCAGTCTCATATCTGATGCAAGCTACTTTCTCAGTATTTCTGTAGATTTCCTCTAAACAGAATCAACCGAGTCGTTTTCCGGTGGCTTTCACCTTTTGCTCAAAATGTCATGCACTTATTCTTACTTCATTATTGTGTAATGGTTGAAATCAACACATCTTATATGTTGTGTGGTGCATAGGAACAAGAGACAAGTGAAGTGGAATAGATCGAAGCCTTGGATAGAGCATCCAAACGAAACCAAGAATAAAGACATCCAGATAGCAGAGTAAAGTATGCTGATAACTACTTCTTTCTAAATTTGCTGTCAGGAGTTCGATGGACACTGGTTTGTCGAAACTGAGGAGAATCGAACCATTTTACGTATTATTGATAATATTAAAAGAAATTCATGACTCCTACCTTATGACTCGAATCAACAAAGTACCTGTCAATGGCCTTATTGGAAGCGTTTGTTCCCTTGAGGTGTAGGCTTTTGGGTATTTGTACCAAGTCAACTTATTACTCACTCATCATCTCATTACCTGACTCTTTTGCCATTATAGCCAAGTCTTTGGTCACTTTGTATATTTTGTGTTAACTTGAACCATGTAGGTATGCAGTGCAGAAGTGTGATTTGTAAAGACTGTTTGTTAAGTTCGGAGTATCCTGTCAACTGATATTATGTTCTATTTGGAAGTATGTTGACATTGTTCTGTTCCCGAATTCAGGTTGCATACAACTGATGAGAAGTCGACGAACCGTTGTACATGCTTTAGTAAAAATATTCTTGTATATGAACAAATATCAGGGGTGACTGAGAGAATTCAAATGTTTTGAGGGTGGTAGGGCTTGTGTGCATATGTGTGCCTACCGTGTCAAACGGCTTTCTTCAAGAAGTACCTCACGAAATAAGCATTACTAAACTTAATAACCAATCATGCAAGTAAATTATTTATGCAAACTATATATCATAAACTGCTCACTACCTAACGGAAATTAGTACTACATTGCCTACATCATTAAAGGGTCACTTACCAAGTAAATAAAATGAAGCGAGAGAAAACCTCCCGTGGTTAACTTCTGAAAGGATAAGCACTGATAAATCTTCTCAATACGACCAGTCAATCAAGTATTTTCCTAATTACTATTTACGCATTTGAGAAAAAACCAACAGATTGAGCTAAGAAATAATTTCCTTTTCAATCATTGGTTCTACAGAAATATGTGGTATTTTACATCAAAAGTGTTGACCAATCAAATGGTTAAAACTTCAGTGCAGAATCCCCTCAATAGTATGGAGAAGATTTGTAGATGACGTGGATGGTTTTGATGTAGTTGTTTTCTTTCATCTGGATGGTTTATTTGGCAATATTTCATTGCCTTACTTGGTAACTTCTTCAGCACTTACTGCTACTTGTTGAAGTGAGCTTTGCAATTTCCCCACGAGTTTATTAGTCACCTCTCCCGGTGAAATTCAATGTGATTGGTTGTCCTTCTCTATTTTCACAGCCTCTAGTCTACTTGTATTCGTATGCATCACCTCTTTCACCTGAAGTTGTCCTTATTATGCATAACATATTTTCATTATGCATAGGTGAAGTTTTTTGAGTACTTGAACTGTATGAGTTGATTTTCTGGAAATTTCAGTTTCTAATTTTCCCATAATTGTCCGCATGACCAAGACGTCCAAATGGTAGGATTCTATCCTCGGATTCCTCTTTTCCTGTAAATTTGATGTCGCTAAAGATGTTGTTTATTAAGCCAAACTTCAGGTCAAGGGAGCAATCAATACGAATAAAAGTAGACTGGAGGATATGAAAACAGACAAAGGTAATCGGTCACGACGTTGAAGGTAGCCAGAAGAGATGACTAGTCAACTCGTGGACAAATTTGAAAGCTCACTTCACGACACTGCTAGACTGCAACTAGCCAGCATCATCATCAGTCAGTGATAGTTCATTACTCCATGAAGGTTTTCCAGTTATTCTCTAACCAATATCAGCTCATCATGAAATCCTCGAACCAGTCCATCAAATCCCTGCAAACTGACACTTGAAAATCATGTTTGATTGTGATTAACCTATGCAAGTACTCTCTAGAATTACCTCTTCTGTGAGGATTAAATTTAGTTATAATATATACTGTTACAGTCTCCAGAATGCTTGTTAAATAATTTACAAATGGGCAACACTATTCCCAGACTTATTGAGCTTAGCCTGGAACAATTATTCTATGGCTTTCGTACTAAAATTATCCGTTTCCTATTTCGTTCTTATGTTCCCCTCCATGTAACACTTACAATATCTTTTCATCGTATTAGTGCTACTTTACTTTGTTGGTTATTGCCAAGATCACAAGGATAGATAGCTCTCCAGATGAAAGTGAATTTGCTACGACACTTCGTCAACGATAAAATGATAATGGGAATTATTACAAAGACAGCAGGAAAGAAGAAAATATTCTTTTCGATTATGTTATCATCCAGATTACCGGCTTAACATTCAAGTGTATTCATAAGAAATTGTTGGGAAAATTCTAAAAGTATTCCTGGTCAAATTTCAAATAAATATACTTACACTGTGCATTGAACAAGAAGATTGTATGGGAAGGCACGGTAGAATGATGAGAAAATTGAATGTTCGTGCAATTTTAGATAAGAAGCACAGTTTACGGAAGATGGTTAGGATGGAAAACATGACAGTGCAGATATGAGATAAAAACGAAAACTGAAGAGAAATAGACGGCAAGATTGGATGTAGAAGACAATGGGATAATCAATAATGATTTCACTGACTTTTCATGATGGCCACAGTGAGTGAGGTCAACGGTAAGACGTATATATTTTGAATACACAGCGTGAGCGTGAACGTTCGAATCGCTAGTGCTTCTCTCAGCTATTCCCAGATGCCTTGATCTCACTGACTCAAAGATAGAGAATTGATCGGAACTTGAATGTGAATTTGAAGGAATTTTCAAATGGAGATGAATGTTCTGAGGTTACTAAAACACATACACCCTTGCATTCTCCGTTCGCTGATGAAAGTCACAATAAAAGTGATAACAGCTTCGCCATTTTTTTCTATAAGCCATTTGTTTTCTGAGGTAAATGTGTGGTTCTGCATTATCATTCTCTGAGTATTGCTCAATATATTGTATATCGGCAGGCAGGAAATAAATGTCGAATGCTGTTCAAATGTGTGTGCGAACTCCAATATCCAGGGATCAGTAGAGACAGTGAAATTGATCATACCGTACAGTCGTTTGTTTATTCATCAGCTTTCATGTCAATAGTTGAGAAGTGAGCAATATTGACAACAGTGTCTCCCTTTGTCCAGCGATCATGACACATATTGCATGAGTCACCAGACTGTTCGTCTTTTTCCCAATCCAGATCAATTGGAAACAAGCGGTGGTGAAAAGAAAACAACTATCGCTGAGTGTAAGTCAACAAATTAAATCAACATTGATAATTAATCGTTCTCTTAGTTATGAAGTGTCTGTCCAATATTTATGAAGAATACTACAATGCCAAAACTAACCAAAGTATGTGAAATGTTTGTTGTTTATTTTCAACCTGCAAACAAAGTGACTTGAATATTGAAATCTTTCGTTAAATGTTGATTTTGAATTAACACCCCTTCTGAATATCACACGGATATGTGTGGGCTGACATTCAGTTATTTAAACATTTTCTATGAATACTACATCCGATGGTTAGAAATTTATCACAATTTACTACCCCGATTCTTTTCTATCCTGAATTTGTCATGTATTCACTTGTTTTGTCAGTCATTTCTAATCACGCCCGAAAATTTCACCGAAACTATGGTAAGTACGCTTTTGTAAGTCATGGTAGCTTCTACTTGATCTTGTTCGCTTTGCACTACAATCGGCAAGTTGTCAAAGGTAGTTTGTGAAGGAATTTCAGTTGAGTCACACTATCACTGTTGAAAGACGAGTGATACGCATCAAATTGGCAGAATGTTTTAAACTGATCAAGATGCTGATGTCAAATTTCACTATCTGTCTCATGGGATAAACCAGTATAAGATAATAGGAGCGCTTAGATAGGATTGAGAAATTTATAGCTTAGATGGATTATTTTAACATAGTGGTAATCTCTCAGCTGGTTAGTTTAATCGCGAAGCATTCGTCACGCTACTAGTGTTCTAAATAAAGCATCAAGCTTATGGAAGACAACAACATCAGTGGAGAATAAGCGTATGTAGCACTTAAAAATTTGTCCACAGGAGCAGAAGACTGTTGTGCAGTAAATTCGTTTTCAAAATGCACAATGATAAATGCAACAATTTTAGCACACATTAGCCAATAAAGACAAGTCAGGACTATATCAGACGGTGTATTGTCATACAAGTGGAAAGTTGAATTATATTCAGTGACATTGGCTTGCCATCGAAATCCATGTAGAATGTGTGATCCATCAGAACATGAGATAACATGAAGTTAAGTAATTCAGTGACGTGTTTGTGTGAATATAATGAACGTGTTTCATGAGGTGAGTGTAGTCAAGGAAGGAGATATAGAGATGGGTAGTGCTATAGAGAGGCCAAACTGACAACTAGGATACGCTGGGCTCAATTTGAGTCAGAGAATGGGACAGAGATTCAATGTGTCATCTGTTAGCCCATACTTTGAACCAGATTAAGGGAAACTCCCTCCGACTGGTTGCGCATTTTATGCAGTGTTTGCAGTATTGCATGAGTGGTAACTAATCTTTCCTCAACACAAAACAAATCATTGGTAAATATTTCGACTCCTGCATCTTTTGAATAGCACTTTTCTCCTCGGCAGTCAGTCGATCAACCACATCAATGATGGAAACCAAATACTTCAAGGATAGTGAGAAATTGTGACAAATTGCTTCATGCGCTCATAGTTTTTTTTTTTCCTTCACATTCCCAAGAGGAACATAGGGCTACAAGCTAGTGGCTTGAAGTTTCTGAAGCAGTGGTGTTTATTTTACAGGATGGGGTTGCTAGCCTCATGCCCAACCTTTCCTCTTCACCAGCATTATTTCTGGCTTAGCGAGGTAAAGGAATGCGTCGGCCGGGGTTCGAACCCCGGACCATATGCATGGTCAGCGAGCGTCTTAACCGCTATGCCACCGACGCATAGTACGCTCATAGTACGCTGTCAAAAGTCTTCTGTGGTAGAAGCCGCTTATTTGGTCTCACTTCTTCCTAGGTAACTGCAACCACCTCCAGTCACCTCTGAAATACTAGCTCCGATGCTTTCCAGTGATCCTGCAAAGATATTTGCATCTTGAAGTGTGTCTGTTCTAGTGACGTTTCTCTCGATTTGACGTCATTTTTGTAAGCTCGCAACATTCTCCTGTCACTTCTACCTGTATGTATTTGTGAGCGATATGAGTTTTGGTGGAAAGCCTCTATTCACTTGAAGTGCTCAACAAGTCATCTGGAACTGACAGCGAAACCATACTGGTATGTAACAGATTTTAGAAATCTGGACAACAGTTATGAAAGACAAACAACATTTTCAATCAGTTCATCGAAGTCTACACTAGTTTTGTGAAGCGCACATCACAGCCTATGTCGACAATTGTCGATATGGTGTCACATTGTACTTCAAAGAGAACTTCCATGGTTTCATTATGCCTGACTGGAACTATATCTGTTCAATTCTCTGGTGAATGTTTGAAGATTGTTTAGTTTCGCCTATGTAACATGTCGTTTTCAGTGATCTTCACCACCCAGCATTGCACACATAGGTTGAAACTAAACAATGTTGGAGCTTCAATTAATGTGACTGACGCATCAGGGGTGATCGATTTCAAATGGTATATTCACTAATGTTCAAATGATTCAACTAAATCTGTGAAGTAACCACTTTTTAAAGGATACGGAACAGGATAACTTTTTACTGTGGTCTAGTGGATTGACACGTTGAGGTTTCACATGTGATTCATTGTGTACATTGTAAGCAAATGTCATCACTCTTAATCCTCCCGATTTCTATAGTGGTCAACATGAAGTGGCATATATTCACTCAAGTTTTGAATGTTCACCAAAGTTAGATGTCGAGCAACAACTTATTTTCGTTGTTTTGATAATGCTTGACATAACCTCTTCTAAAATGAAAGTACACTCAGCCATCGAAATAAATTCCTGACATGATGTTTGTTTTGAATTTCAACACCACTAAATGTTCAGTGACTTCCCGAGCTTAGATGAATTACCAGATGGATGTAAATTGGCTGTGAGACAGTTTCACAGTCAGCAGTTGTTGATGCTGAGATGTTATCAAGATACCTGGAGAATGAAACAAGGCATAACCGTTTTCAATGAAATCTCAATGAACATCATAGTGTTGATATAAATAGGAATATTATTGTGAGTCCAAAGGGCAGCAGGACATGGCCATTCCTGGATTATTCTTCATCTTTTTGATTCATTATTTTCGATGGATTGTTACAGATTGGTTTCTTGTGAAATGTGTATTCAGCTGACAAAGCAACTGTTGTTTCCGAGTGAACGTCTCAGATGTCAATATAAACATACGTATGCCTACGTAAGTGTGAATATTGATTCAATCCAAATATTGATTTCTGTGAATGTCAAGGCAAGTATGTCGTCCGTCAATCGATAAGGCACATATATTCCCTAATAATTACGACGAATGCTTCAATGAGAGGCATTTAATGCAACTTATTTGCATTACAGAATCAGTCTGTGTCAGTATCAATTCGTCGCCAGATCACTTATCAGTTGCACTCAGCAACTGATAAGTGATCAAGAATATCACTATCGAAGTTATTAGTGGAGCACTACAGCAACCACTGAAGGATTTTTTACCCGTTAAACTTGACGAAGGAAATTTGAGGAGGATTGGATGTAAGCTTAGAAGAAATTCCTTAGGAAGGTTGAAAAAGGCCAAAAGAAAAAATAAAAATAATTGTGAAACTAGTAATAATAACATAAATAAGAGAGAATATAAGTCATCTACAGTTATACCATATAAAGAGGGGACATCTGAGACCCTACGTAGGATTCTAAATAAAGCAGGAATTAGGGTGGCATTTAAACCTACAAACTCACTCAGGGACAAGCTCTGTAGGTTAAAGGACCCAGTTGACCCAATTAGACAAAATAATATAATTTACAAAATACCCTGCAATGACTGTGAGGTCAACTACATAGGTTAAACTAGTAGGTCAGGGGTAGTCAGATTGTCAGAACATAAGAATTTAGCTAAGGTAAGAATGGTTGATCCAGAGAAGATAAGTAATTTAGAAGAAAGCTCAGCGATTGCAATGCATGCATTAGCACACAACCACACAATAGGGTGGGAGAGGGTTAAAATTCTAAAACGTAATCCAGGTAAGTAGAGAGAGAGAGAGGTTGATTACTGAATCCTTGTTCATCGAATCTACACCCAACACATGCAATAGGAATGAATCATCACTTATACCCGAAATATGGAAAATATTACTACCAATCAAATCAAGTGAAAATCAAGTGAAAAACAACGGAACTATATAAATGAATTTAGGAGTTCGTGTGATTACCTTGATATGATTATGAGCAATAAATAGTGCTCGAAACGTCATCAGTAAACATTACTGTAAAACACTGTGAGACTTTATCCAACAATTTGGTCTCCATTTAACTTGTAGACTCTGTGAATGAATTGAGGCAATTCCATGTGACTTGATGAGGATTCTTATTCTCGCGAAGCAATAAGGGTTATCAGTTCCATTTACTGGCATATCTTACACAAAGCCATCCATGTGAATGATCACTTCTCTGAGTACATTGTGTTTTAACACATTGCATTGATTAGATGGTATCTGATTCATCTCGACGTAGTTTTCTATGTTCTACAGATCAGCATTGAAGTCCCTCTGGCGGTTTGATAGGTTCAGTTGTGTGAGATCGCTAGCCCTACGCCCAAGACTCCCTCTTCATTCGGGCTTCGGACTGACTAGGAAACTAACAAGGTAGCTTATAAGGCGAAGTGAAGTACTTAACAGAGGTTACCTCCTTCACTTATCTGGGAAGAATTGTTTCAACTACAGGCACATGGAACGCATGAAGATGTCAAAGTTGGAATCGTAAAACAACATACGCCTCGATCAACATGAAACCAATTTGAATATCTTCTGCACTCAACAAGAGGAATAAGATTCGAGTTTTCAACAAGAATGTCAAGTCAATACTTTTATATAGGTGTGAAATTTGGCCAGCGTGTCACGAAAAGGATTTCCAACAGGTTGTAGACTTTCATCAACACTGAATATCAAATGGCCGATTGCAAAGAATAAGTAGGAAGAAACTGTGGGAACACAACGCGCATGAATCTCTGCAAAGCTGGATCATTGGCTTTCTCTGATAACAAATCTATCTTCCTGCATTTTCATGTTTTATGCTGATGCTACTGGCAAATCTTATCAGTAGCACACACCACAATACCACCAACTGGTGATTATTAGTAGCACAACTAACACAGTAGTAGAGAATAGGTAAGACAAGAAATGGAATCCATGTTGTATGGAATGCAGACATGTGCAGTCGAATCTGCTGTAAACATTACACCCGGCCGATATCGTACCGAGTGTCATCACTGCTGCTAAATTTTTGAAAGCGTGAATCCCTGATGTCCCAATTGGAAACAACAAGGAGGAATAGCCAAGATGTATTCAACAAATAAGCAAACACTGAAGTGAATACGAATTAGAGAAAGGAGATTTGCTACGTTGCAAATTGGATTGCACTTATATAGACGGCTTCATATTCAAAGTTGCCAACGATCCTCGGCAAACAGTCTCAAACTGGATGTGGCTTTTATCAACTCTGCAACTGAGAGGCTGACTTGGCTTTACTAGACTGTCGCGTTGATTTTGAGTATGAAGATGATGAGAAGGCCGGCAAGATGCAGACTCTTCTAAACACCTTGAGCAGTAAGCTTTGTATGCTTGTCAAATGTAGAATGGCTCTGAAGCCGAAGTATGCACTGACGTTTAGTTCAAATATACGGAGTGAAACACTTGACCATTTTGTGCACTCCACTTTTATGAGAATTGGGTCAACACTGGTGAGCTGATGCTGACGAGATATCATAAATTTCACGAGGGCTCATGTGGCGCCCGACAACTAACGTGATCTCTCACGAAGACGCATTATCGAGTTATCGATCGAAGTATATGTGTTTGCTGCACGGTAATTCGCTTTATCCTTCATTATATCCATGAGATGTGGACGTTGAATGCACAAGACGTGAAGAGGCAAGCTGTCTTTTCTTCTATTTCCTGTATTTGATAGTGTAATGTGGTGAGCGATACTGAGGTTAGGCGTGGAGTGTTGGGTAAGGAGGGAGGGAGATTCAGTCAATGACGTGATGAAGCTACATTGGTCGAGGTGTATAGGACATTTGCCTCACGTGTCTTGTAAAGAAGGAAATGCATTTGACTGAAATGTGTTTGATTATCCAAGAATCCACATTCTCACAAGTGAGGAAAACATTCACGTATAGAAAATCAAGAAGCGAATGTGAAGCTTCACGATGTAATCATCAGGAACTAAATCTTCAGTAGATCCTGTACCCTACAATGTGCAACGTAGTTTCCTTCTGGAACGCACATAACCACACTTGGCTGACAAGTCCTCCATGTACATTCTGAACAATCTGGCTGTCTGTTAATGAGGCTGTGAAATGAGATAATTCACTAATTGACTGATTCACATGTCTGTCAGATGAAAAAGCAAGACGAAAGTTGTTTGCTGCCAACCACTCACCACGCACTCAAAGTGCATTTAGCAGGCTTAAACAACTCTTTGAATTGACTCCCTTCTCATATCACCTGCTCCATGTGACAATCCAGTCATGGACCCATCGCTCCATATTCGGTTTCCAACAGACGGTGTCTTGTGATGTGACACTTACATTTCTTCTAAGCTTACATCCAATCCTCCTCAAATCTCCTTCGTCAAATTTAACGGGTAACAAATCCTTCAGTGGTTGCTGTAGTGCTCCACTAATAATTTCGATAGTGATATTCTTGATCACTTATCAGTTGCTGAGTGCAACTGATAATTATTATTATTAGGGAATATACGTGCCTTATCGATTGACGGACGACATACTTGCCTTGACATTCACAGAAATCAATATTTGGATTGAGTCAATATTCACACGTACGTATGCATACGTATGTTTATATTGACATCTGAGACGTTCACTCGGAAACAACAGTTGCCTTGTCAGCTGAATACACATTTCACAAGAAACCAATCTGTAACAATCCATCGAAAATAATGAATCAAAAAGATGAAGAATAATCCAGGAATGGCCATGTCCTGCTGCCCTTTGGACTCACAATAATATTCCTATTTATATCAACACTATGATGTTCATTGAGATTTCAATGAAAACGGTTATGCCTTGTTTCATTCTCCAGGTATCTTGATAACATCTCAGCATCAACAACTGCTGACTGTGAAACTATCTCACAGCCAATTTACATCCATCTGGTAATTCATCTAAGCTCGGGAAGTCACTGAACATTTAGTGGTGTTGAAATTCAAACCAAACATCATGTCAGGAATTTGTTTCGATGGCTGAGTGTACTTTCATTTTAGAAGAGGTTATGTCAAGCATTATCAAAACAACGAAAATAAGTTGTTGCTCGACATCTAACTTTGGTGAACATTCAAAACTTGAGTGAATATATGCCACTTCATGTTGACCACTATCGAAATCGGGAGGAGTAGGATTGATGACAGTTGCTTACAATGTACACAATGAATCACATGTGAAACCTCATCGTGTCATCAATCCACCAGACCACAGTACAAAGTTATCCTGTACCGTATCCTTGAAAAAGTGGTTACTTCACAGATTTACTTGAATCATTTGAACATTAGTGAATATACCATTTGAAATCGATCACCCCTCATGCGTCAGTCACATTAATTGAAGCTCCAACATTGTTTAGTTTCAACTTATGTGTGCAATGCTAGGTGGTGAAGATCACTGAAAACCACATGTTACATAGGCGAAAGTAAACAATCTTCAAACATTCACCAGAGAATTGAACAGATATAGTTCCAGTCAGGCATAATGAAACCATGGAAGTTCTCTTTGAAGTACAATGTGACACCATGTCGACAATTGTCGACATAGGCTGTGATGTGCGCTTTACATAACTAGTGTAGACTTCGATGAAGTGATTGAAAATGCAAGAGGTACAACACCAGTATTTCCGTTTCTTTTTCAGCTTCTATAGAGTTTGTCCAGATTTCTGAAAACTGTTACATACCAGTATGGTTTCGCTGTCAGTTCCAGATGACTTGTTGAGCACTTCAAGTGAGTAGAGGCTTTCCACAAAACTCATATCGCTCACAAATACATACAGGTAGTAGTGACAGGAGAATGTTGCGAGCTTACAAAAATGACGTCAAATCGAGAGAAACGTCACTAGAACAGACACACTTCAAGATGCAAATATCTTTGCAGGATCACTGGAAAGCATCGGAGCTAGTATTTCAGAGGTGACTGGAGGTGGTTGTGTGGTGAGAGCGGTCTACTAGCCAAGTGGTGGACAGTAATTGAGGTCAATGTTTATGTATCAAATATTAGTCATGTTGTGGTGAGAGATGGTTGCTGGCCAAATTGGTTGACAGTAATTGAGGTCAAAGGTCAAGGTGGACAGGCGGTTACAGTTAACATATAGATGAACTGACACAGCCACAGGAGATGCAAGGTTAACTTTGTACGAGAAACAACCAATCAACAGACTGTATTTTCTACTAACATTGACCTACAATAATGTACATAAAAATCTATAAATACGTGTTGATTTTTCGTAATAAACGATCTGTTGCCTGGCCCTTGTCTTCTGTTGTTACATTTGGTGTCGCTGCCTACCGACAAATGGAAAGCCTATGCCCTGCAGTTTCTGATGAAGACATATGGATCTTCGGGCAGGACTTTGAGGCTGATTCGCAGTTGAGTGACGTTCAAGATCTGTCAGCGATAAGGCTGCTACTTGGGACGCTGCTGGGAGGTCGGGAGAAAGCAGCATATGGAAGTGTGAGGCGAAATACCTACGAATGTGCGACAGGGTCAGGCAAACAGTTTCCAAAGTGGGAAGGACCATATATGGTCACGTTGAGATGGGGTTACGCAGACACAATCGCAATGGTAAACACCGTTAAACAAGTGGACATCCGCAAGCGCCGAGATTCCAGACAGCAAGACAACAGAGCAAAGCCCCAAGAACCGAGAAGACCGAGCCAACTTCAGTCCAAACTATTTGACGGGGGGACGAGTGTGGTGAGAGCGGTCTACTAGCCAAGTGGTGGACAGTAATTGAGGTCAATGTTTATGTATCAAATATTAGTCATGTTGTGGTGAGAGATGGTTGCTGGCCAAATTGGTTGACAGTAATTGAGGTCAAAGGTCAAGGTGGACAGGCGGTTACAGTTAACATATAGATGAACTGACACAGCCACAGGAGATGCAAGGTTAACTTTGTACGAGAAACAACCAATCAACAGACTGTATTTTCTACTAACATTGACCTACAATAATGTACATAAAAATCTATAAATACGTGTTGATTTTTCGTAATAAACGATCTGTTGCCTGGCCCTTGTCTTCTGTTGTTACAGTTGCAGTTACCTAGGAAGAAGTGAGACCAAATAAGCGGCTTCTACCACAGAAGACTATTGACAGCGTACTATGGGCGCATGAAGTGATTTGTCACATTTTCTCACAGTCCTTGAAGTATTTGGTTTCCATCATTGAAGTGGTTGATCGACTAACTGCCGAGGAGAAAAGTGCTATTCAAAAGATGCACGAGTCGAAATATTTACCAATGATTTGTTTTGTGTTGAGGAAAGATTAGTTACCACTCATGCAATACTGCGAACACTGCATAAAATGCGCAACCAGTCGGAGGGAGTTTCCCTTAATCTGGTTCAAAGTATGGGCTAACAAATGACACATTGAATCTCTGTCCCATTCACCGACTCAAATTGAGCCCAGCGTATCCTAGTTGTCAGTTTGGCCTCTCTATAGCACTATCCATCTCTATCTCTCCTTCCTTGACTACACTCACCTTATGAAACACGTTCATTATATGCACACAAACACGTCACTGAATTACTTAACTTCATGTTATCTCATGTTCTGATGGATCACACATTCTACATGGATTTCGATGGCAAGCCAATGTCACTGAATATAATTCAACTTTCCACTTGTATGACAATACACCGTCTGATATAGTCCTGACTTGTCTTTATTGGCTAATGTGTGCTAAAATTGTTGCATTTATCATTGTGCATTTTGAAAACGAATTTACTGGACAACAGACTTCCGCTCCTGTTATTCTTCCTCTGTAAATATCATCTCCACTTGTGCTGATATCTTTGTTTTCATCACCATTATCATACTGCGCCCTAATTTCACAATTTATTATCAAACCAAACATTGTGATGAGACAATAGTTCCTGCATCCCTCCGCCCACACAGACATACACATTAACAATAATTGACTGACCACGCTGTCGTTGCTAGTCAGTATTACCCAGTATTAGTATGCCATCATGTTATCAATGGTGTGATCATATTAGCTATTATTCACTAGTTCACATACTTGATGAGGAGTTCTTGAAAAGATGTGTTTGATTATATTGGGTTTTCTAGTTCCAGTAATGCGAGCAGTTAAATTGATATCTCTTTGTTCGTGCGCTTTGTGTTTTGCCCTGTCGCCCAACATCCCACTTGATTTTGATTCTCACTCACTCAGTTGAACTCACTATTCAGTTTCCAAACACACTTGATTGTTTCTCTGTCAAAATTTGACTCTAATCTTCATCCTCACCCTCTTCACCTCTCCATCAGAATATGTATCAATTCACTCTGTTCTTCGATCTTATAGTTAGTCTCCAGTCAGTCCTTATTTCCAAGCAGAATTTAAACTCAACCGCCTGCCCTTCTCTTATTGCGCTACAAACAGTTAGTCTCTCATCACTGGATAATTTGTCTAGCTGCATCGTTTTCGAAATTATTTTGACTTTTCTTTCCATCGTTAACTTGACGTCGTGGTGAAAAGTGAGTTCAAACATTTCCTAACTTATAATTTGATTAAGTCTAGTATTTTCACGATTGAAGAGATTTCGTGAAGTGAGATGAGCTCGGTCATCCTGCAAATATGTTCTCATATGACTGTAAACGTTTACACACACCACCATCATTGAATATTGTGGTAAGGAAGTCAAAATGAAGTCAAAATATTATTATCATTACTTTTATTATTATATTTAATATTATTCTTACATATTTCACTACTATTACTACTACTAAGACTATCAAAAACTGTGAATACTAAATTTTAATCAAGTGAAAGAGAAAAGAAAAAGCATTTTGTCTTCAAATTGTTCGTGAAGACAGTTGGTTAGATACGTCCATCTCACACAAATTACGGTTTTCGATTTGTTTTCAGTAACATGTATTCCTTATTGAAGAACAGGAGAAAGAAGGCGAAAATGACGAATGAATGAGTAATTTCAATAAAATCAAGGACGATGCTGAAGGAAATATAAACGTTTCAGTGAGTGAATCGTGGGTGGCATAGCGGTTAGGACGCTCTCTGACCATGCACATGGTCCGGAGTTCGATCCCCGGCCACAGGCGCACTCCTTTACCTCGCTAAGCGAGAAATAATGCTGGTGAAGAGGAAAGGTTGGGCATGAGGCTAGCAACCTCATCCTCTTAAACAAACACTGCTACAGAAACTTCAAGCCACTAGCTTGAAGCCCTATGTTCCCCTGGAGAACGTGAAGGAAAAAAGTGAGTGAATCCATCAGCGATTTCCAATATTTCCAGCTTCAAATTACTGAAATACTGAAATCGATTGCGCTTAAGTCCATACGCTGTATCATTTAGTCAATGCATTCAAATGTCGACAAGAAGTGTATTAGGCGACTCAGTTAAAGGAATCTGACCAATAAACTGACACAGCCGTCAGTCAGAAAGAAGCCGTAGATTCCCATCTTATTAAAATACCGATTACTGAAATTTTAATTTTACAATGTTCAGTTATTCGTTTGAAGTGAATATTTCATCTAATCGTCTCCAAACGCCAACAGGACATTAATCAATACGACATGAGGTTTGCTGGTGAAGAATAAACAAAAAGTAGACTAATGCTTGTCATAGGAAAGTGTGTGGATTGATTCTGGTACATAAACTCACCTTAATATTCTTCATAACATTCTCATACATCTCTATTATTTCTATAATGAGAAGATGCAGTTTGTCGTTAGAAAGGCTTACTTGATGTGTGAACATGAATAGATGCATTCGAGAAAACAGATAAAATGTTGTGAATCTATCGCTTTAATCATCAAAGAAAGTATCCGCAGTTTACGCAAAACACCTGAGTGTGAAGTGCTAACTTATCTCAGACTAGACGTTAACGACATACTAGAATTTGAAAAGCGCCTTGCAAAATATTTGACTCTGTATCTGGTTCAACTTACGAGTATGTATCACAATAATAGATTTAAAACTGCTCAGACTGTTTATCAGTTCGCACAGCCTTTCTTTTGCTGAAAAAGAAGGAAGAGAATAAACGCATGGTGAAAACATAGCCTGGATAGACATGAATATTTGTGGACAGGGGATGACGAAGAAAACATTGCTTATTTGGAAGACGGAAACATTGATCGAAGCGGTGTTTATTCACAAACTGAATCCCTCTCATCAGCTCTAATGTTATATACGCATGATATATATATATACATATATGTAAATACATGCCACAAGATTTGCAGCAAACTTCTGTCTACAGCTGACTTTGCTAGCTACATATTGAAGATCAATATATAGGTGGAGAGAATTAGTGACAAGAAACCCTGAGAATGGATCAACCAAGAACCTACTGATCAATAGAATATGCCGAGGAACCTGAAGGTGGATCGGCACATTCTGAGGAGAGGTCAGGTTGAAGTCGCGCTCAATGCAAGCCATATCTCGAGTGGAGTCCGAGTAAACAACGTTGAGTTAAGCGTCTGTCTGAGGGTGCCGACATTGAGGAAGTCATGTGACGAGGAGATGAAAGCCTATGGGCTATCTTGAGGCTGTCTGAAGACAACTGTCGAGAACAAAAGGAAGTGGAGATATGTTGTTGAAGCCGTATGTCCAACTTGAAAACTACGTGAACAGTTATATTTATCATAATACAATCTTAGAAATCTAGCCAGTAGAAAATGCATGGAAAGAAGAATCTTTAGGGTATTTGTAGAGAATACCTTCATCACTCGCAAAAAATGTAGCATAAAAGTCACTGTCAATTATTATTCAGTCGAATAAACCGACAAACAACCGCCTGTGAAATATGAAAGATAAATCTGATGAAATAATCATCCACAAAAGCAATGATATGTTTCAAATTACCTATATTGTGTTTATTCGATAGGAGACTATCACAAACTGTGCAACCTGGGGATTTATGAACATCTATTAAAAAAAGAGAGGATAGTATTGACAGCATATCATCCGCTACAATAAACATACTGTCTTTTGTTTTATTGATCACCAGTATTCAGTGATTTGACTTACGCCATGAATAGGCTGAAATTCATAAAATTCAACACATACAAAGATAATACTCGTTTGTTAGAACATCTGAGATAAGAATATGTGTGTAGGTCGTGAATTCCGCCTTCCTGTTGATAGATTGAAAGTGATTCCGGGGGTAGTAAGCAATGAGTGGCAGATCTTCTCGAAAAGATACCTGAGGTTTGAAATGGTCACACGGATTGGTTTCGAGTCAATGAACTACCCACCTTTTGATTGAGTGATGTGTTCTCAGTTGCTGTGAACTCACCTGTGAACACTGTTAGTTGCTGTGTATGAAACATTCAAAATGACGAGCTCATTCACAAAAGAATTGTAGTGAGAAGCATCAGAAAGTCATCACTAGTTTTGTTCTTGACAATCTCATAAACCAACCGAGTCCCAACACACTGATACTGTTTCACAAAACGACGACATAATTGTATAGAAAATCACTATTGGATGTGAACTACTGTCCACTGACTGACGAATCCACTCAAATATCTTACAGATAAACACATCTGTCTTTTAGTCACACGCTCATGCTATCAACGATAACTAAGTTACCAGTTGAATATGGTGGATTAGAACACAACGATGTTCAACTCAGTGAGACGAGTGAGAAGCCGCAAGCAGAAATGAAATCAACTTGTTCAAGCAATAATATTACTGCTTACATTTAATCCGACTTTTTAGCGATTGCATCCAGAGAGGTTTATCCAGGGGAACGACAAAGAAAGTCCCTGATTAAAATGCAAAGAGAAGAGAACATTTGTTGACCAAGAATCACCTGTCAAAGAGATTGAATGGAGCAAATTCAATGGATAATCTCAGGTTTCTTTCGCCATCTGGCGAATACTGGTAGCGTATAGCTCAATACTTCGGTAAATAAATCAACTGCCTTTGCAACTGTGGATAATTAGTCAGAGATTCGATAGAATGTTAGATACACGTATATTCTGGTATACCGGTTGTAGCCTACTGACTCATAGTGAATTGTGGAATCAGCATCTTAAACAGCTGAAAACAATCTGTCACTTTGATGCACATATTCAGACAGCAGCAGTGTGACTCAATTGAAATTCCTTCACAAATTACCTTTGACAACTTGCCGATTGTAGTGCAAAGCGAACAAGATCAAGTAGAAGCTACCATGACTTACAAAAGCGTACTTACCATAGTTTCGGTGAAATTTTCGGGCGCGATTAGAAATGACTGACAAAACAAGTAAATACACGACAAATTCAGGATAGACAAGAATCAGTGTGAGAAAATGCAATAAATTCCTAACCATGTGATGCAGTATTCAAAGAAATTGTTTAAATAACTGGACGTCAGCCCACATATATCTGTGTGATATTCAGAAGGGGTGTTAATTCAAAATCTATATTTTTTAACGAAAGATTTCAACAGTCCAGTCACTTTGTTTGCAGGTTGAAAATGAACAAAAATATTTCACATACTTCTGTTGGTCGTCGGTTTGTAGGAGTCTTCAAAAGTTTTGATCAGACAATTCACAACTAAAAGAATGATTAATTATCAATGTTGATTTGATTTGTTGACTTACACTCATCGATAATTGTTTTCTTTTCTCTATTGCGTGTTTCCAATTGATCTGGATTGGGAAAGAGACGAACAGTCTGGTGACTCATGCAATATGTGTCATGATCGCTGGACATAGGGAGACACTGTTGTCAATATTGCTCACTTCTCAACTATTGACATGAAAGCTGATGAATAAACAAACGACTGTACGGTATCATCAATTTCACTGTCTCTACTGATCCCTGGATATTGGAGTTCACACACACATTTGAACAGCATTCCACTGTTATTTATTCCATGCCCATGTACAAAATATTGAGCAATAATGAGAGAATAATAACAATGCAAACCACACATTCACCTCAAAACATCATCTGGTGAAGAAACCTGTTCCACTCTGTGATATGTCAAACAATCGCATTAGTTTTCAGGTGATTACTACAACAACTAATACTACCACAAAAAATTAATAGACAACATACAGAATGCAATATGGTAAGTAAAAGCAGGATTCTAAACGCACATAGCAATGTCTTCAATTCATCATTATTATTGGTCACCATGTTTTCGTACTTCCTAACGTCAGCTGTAAAATAAAAATGGCGATTGTTCCACAAATCACTTGATAATGACTGTAGGAATGATGATGAATGTCTTATCTGTTCACCAGTCATGATGAATTGGTCTACATTCACAAAGTGTTCCGGTGTTACATGCTACCTGCATATGCTTCACCAACCACCTCAAACACAGACAATTGCGAATTCGGAGAGAATATGATCAATCATTCCACAAATGAAAATTCAATTTGATTCAACCAACATAAACTTGATTACTTCATCAAATGTTAAGCAAATGTATGGAATTTAAGAATATGTTGAAACTAATTTGCTTACTGCTATACCACTTGATGTTATGTTGTAAATTTTTTATCTCTTCGGCGAGACGATCCGCATCTCTAAAATAACAAAATCTAGAGTCAATTCAGTGAATCAGCTTGAATGAATGCCATGATTAGTTCGGCTTAAAGAATGAGTGACACAGAGAATATGTGTGCCAGCACGTCTCCTATTTTATAAAACTGAATAATACTGGTCGATATGATCAATGAAGAAGAGAACTTCCCACTTGAGATTACCGAACGGTTCAGCTTGAAATATCCTCTCACTCATTCCACAAGAAGTATTTTTCGGTCTATCCGGGAATCCTGGGTCTCAAGCCCCATTTGAATAGAAACTGACTAGTCTCGCACAATGACCACCTAGACAGTGTGAATACTCTGTGTGACTACGGAATATAATGAGAACTCAGCTTCTCACTGTTGGGATAGTTGAAATGATAAAGTCGATTTCCACATAACCACAATGTTTACCTACGTCACGTGCAACGCCTTTGTCTTTTTGGATTAGATATAGTTGACTCAAGTTATGCATTTCTTTGCAGCATTCACACGATATTTCACCATAAGACTAGTTACATTTTGACTGTCTGAAACTAGCCGACAAACTATGAGTTATAGAGAGAAATATACGAAAGTTTGACAGTGCAGTATTCTCGAATAATCATTCCTGATGTGACTAGATTCTCAACAAGCGACTTCACATTTTTAAAGAATTTGTAAGTCAGACACAAATGGATTACAATACACTAACGAAAACGTGAATACTCGAATTACTGTTCCATATGGAATGACTTACCATAATTACTACTAACTGGAGCATGTATAAATAAATGAAAAAAATGAGTACATAATTATCATAATCAATAATTGAGAATATTCACTCGTACGAATCACTTGGTCGACAGTGAGGAAGAATCATTCATCTACGATTTCGTAGAGAAACCACCTGAATGCTTATCTTATGCAAAGAATCTACATTCAGTACGAGTTTCAAAGTGATTCGAATCAAGATGAGTTTGTGGTCATGGAACTGAAATCCTCAATGAATACAATTTGTGCAACAGGAATGTATGAGATGTATGCGAATTCGTGTAATTGGTATGTGTTAGGAAAATGACAAGATTGGATTGTCATGTCAGACCAGGAGTTCATCAGAAAATGATATTCATATCAACTTCTGATAAATCTGATAGAGTGGAGTGGTCCATTTCTTCACACAAATCATTGATTATCATGAACTACATAAGCAGTTGTCACTCACAATTCAGAAGTTAATTATATTCAATTACGGTAGAGTTGAAATAAACACGTAACACGTAGACATTGAAATACAGTGTGGTTTACCTGTCAGTGGACACACCAACGCGATGATTGCCAATGATAAGAGAGCGAACGACATGATTCTGAGCAAATGTTCCATGAGCCACGTATTTATACAAAAATAAATTTAGTAAAATGACTTCAAAAGACAAAACTAGAGAAGAGATTGGAAGATTTACTAATACTTTTGTTTTCTGATGTCCACGTAATCATGGCGTGATTATCACTTCTATAAATAAATTGAACTCTATCACAGAAGGTAAACAATTCTCTTTACAGAAAGCATAATTAGTCAGAGAGAAAAGGTAAACTATGTGTCTCATTACAAGGTTATAATAAGAGCAGGTTATGTGAAGGATACAGTTTTCACTTAGAATAACAGACTACTTGTAGGCTGACGAAATAAGTAGCACTTCCGTGAGAAGTGTGGTGAGTTGGTTGTAAATACGAAGATAGTATGCAATAGATGAAGACGATGAGTGATCAAAATAGGAGGATTCAGTGTGAGGAGTGACGGTTGACCAGTTAGTTGAAAGTCGTTCAACGGGTTTGTTGACTGGCTAGTTAAAATAGACAGTGTGCTATTAAATAGGAGATAGGAAGACTGTAGTTAGTAGTTCATCATTGAATAATCAATAACTGAGAGAAATAATATCACTAACAATGAAGCGCAACAGCTTGTCAGTGTCAGGTTGCAAGACAGATGAGGAGACAGAGGATCGAGGTGCTTGAAACACGAGAGAGCAGATGAAATGCAAGTAGACTCTGCAAACTGTCAACTTGATAGTCAAGAGTCGACTGCGGTCTGCCCAACCAGACGACAACCACGAGCACACTGAGGCAGCGAGTGGCAATCAAGATATCGCCAACAGCAGCCAAAGCCGTATGCAGTGAAAGTCGTGGTCACGTCGGATAATGACAGCGAGATTCAACACATAAGGAAGTAGGCATCGAAGCAAGGTTACAACGATTGAATGTTACGCTGCTGCAAGCAACTCACGAAAAGAGAATAAGGAAGATTTGTAAAGACTGCTGAAAACGGTTATGGGTAATATCCAAAATGGCGACATGGTTGCTAAACTGGGAGCAAACAATATAGATCGAAGAGATCTCGGCAAAATATATGAGGATGGAGAACTCTACACAGACTTCTGAGAATTCACTGATTTGGGGATTGGAGGCGGCGTGTTTAAGCATCAGGATGCGCAAAACTCGACATAGGTCTCACCAGGTAGAGAAACCGAAAACCAGAGAAGACTCGTTTCACTCTTAAGAAACTGGCGGTGTAGATTACTGAACAAAATATCGATAAGACGAGCAGATGTTGTCTCAGACCAATATGTAGTGTTATTAACCTTCATGATCATATTTAAAGAACTCGATAAGGAAGCCTTCGCGATCAGTCATCTACATTGACAGTAACGTGTCTGTACACAATCAGTCAATAAATTTCTTGTTTTATCGTAGAAATAAAACACTCATCATTATTACCAATAAAGTTGTTTTTCATGGTTTCTGCGTGAAACTCACATATTTATTCGTCAATGTAAAGATATACATTGCCACAAAATAGGACATTTATTTTAAAAAAACTTAGAGATTAACACAGTCATTCAAAAAGACCGTTGAACGACTTTCAACTAACTGGTCAACCGTCACTCCTCACACTGAATCCTCCTATTTTGATCACTCATCGTCTTCATCTATTGCATACTATCTTCGTATTTACAACCAACTCACCACACTTCTCACGGAAGTGCTACTTATTTCGTCAGCCTACAAGTAGTCTGTTATTCTAAGTGAAAACTGTATCCTTCACATAACCTGCTCTTATTATAACCTTGTAATGAGACACATAGTTTACCTTTTCTCTCTGACTAATTATGCTTTCTGTAAAGAGAATTGTTTACCTTCTGTGATAGAGTTCAATTTATTTATAGAAGTGATAATCACGCCATGATTACGTGGACATCAGAAAACAAAAGTATTAGTAAATCTTCCAATCTCTGCTCTTCATTCTTTTTTTTTTTGAAGAATTTCTTCAAAATATTTTTTCAAGATTATTTGGTTCTTTTTGTGCATGAACTAGGAGTGTATTCTATTTGTTGAACTTCTCTCTAATCGTGTGAATATAAACTCTTTGCTATTATTTCTATCTGCTTACAATTTGACAATTTATGACTGTTGTACTCATGCACTTAATATATCTATTGCATATAATCTTTCAATGTGATTATAACTAATATCTTCGAGAAATCTGTCTCCATCCACCCTTTCCTTTCGAGCACTGATTCTTTGGAAATTAATTGCAAGACGGCCCAAGTTCCTGAGTCTATGGTTTAAGCGTTATTTTTTGTTTTTACTTGTATTTCTGTCAGTGATATTTTGGCTACATGTTTTGTTGTTGCCACTGACTTTCCTGCTTTCATTATTTTGCTTCGACTCGTTCACTTCTGATTATTCGGCTTCGAAAGCAGTAACCCAAAAAAGTCACTCTTCTGTGACTGTCATCTCGATATGACAACTGCATTCTAGGGGGGGGGTGTGAAGTTAGCAAAGAAACCCTGGAAAACCCACTGCTTTAGAAGATTCACTATGATAAGTGGTCTTGAGATGAAAGAAAAGGTGTGTGTGTGTGTGTGTGGAACGTCTGCATTATGTATGAGACTGACGAAGCTTCCCAGACTTCAAATGAGATAAAGAGAAATGTTATTGAAGTACACTGAGAATGTGTGAAAGGGGATACAATAGAAGTGGACAGTGAAAATTTTCAACCAGAGAGTGTCAGTGATCTACTCCGGTCACCCAGAAGACAACCAGGAGCACATTGAGTCAGTGAGTGGCTATCATCATGATGTCATGTCATCAGAAACGAAGGCCTGTTGTACAATGGGTAGTTATCTGAAGACAGAAATCAACTCATTTAAATAACACTGGAACAACCTGAAAACGGTGTGAATTGAATCCTACTTGGAGGTTCAAGGGAGAAAGAAGAGACAGGAATAACTATGGCTCACTACGGTAACTCAGAGACTGATTGAAGAGAGAAAGATGGTGAAAAGAATCAATGAGCGACAGAAACATATGTTGAATGTACGCTACAATACACTGAGCAAAAGAGTAAAAAAGAGTACCATGGAAGAAAAAAGTCAGTATATTAAAGCTATGAGAAGTGAAGGAGAACAAGCTGCAGTGCAGGCAAAGGAGACCTCGAGAAAATATACCAAACAACTTAGTTCCAATCTAGGAAATGTTCAACACAAATAAGTCCACTGCAGGAAGACAGTAAAACGTCAATCACCGAAAAGCCGGGACGAAAGAAATGCCTGGATAAAAGCTTTCAAAATGACTTACACTATGAAAGCTGAAAAAGTCAATTGCAGCGAAGAAAATTTTCCTTTCGACGAAGTCATCATCTAGGGGCTGTACATTCGTGTATTTATATCAAATGGATAGGAAAGTTCCAGAATAATTTCCGGTTAGGGGTCAAATTAATAAAAAATTACAATTAGGAATTAAAATGACATAACAAACAGGGGGATGGGTAAAACTCAAACAAAGTAGCATTATAATAACTAAGAAGATTGACATTGTGCAATTGGGGGTTAGAAATGTAGAAATAACAAAATATACAGGATGTTTGGATAAAAAACTAATATGATGAATAATTGTTTATGCAATCAGGGATTAAATATGTAGAAATAGTAAAATGACAAAATAAACAGGAAGAGTGGGTATGAAAATATGGTAGTGTAAACAGGGTTTAAGAAAACTTAAAATAACATGAATAAACGAGAAATTTAGATAAGAAAGGCGATGAGATTGTCATTACTAAGAAATTTTACCTGTTTATGATGGCCATGGTAGGGAGAGGGGTTGGACATAATTCTTTTGGATACAAAGTGTGGGTTTGAGCTTTTGGATAGCTAGCGCCTCAGCTATGCCCAGATGTCTTGATTTGATTCCCTTTGATAGGTTTGATTGAATTTTGTATATTACTTTGAAGGATTTTTCGAAAGGCGCTGAATGTCCTGAGTTGACCAGATGTTCTGTCACTGAACTGTATACACGTTTTCGGTCTCCTTTTACTAGCCAGGCTGGGTAGTGTTCGCGAGCGCGTTTTTCAAGTCGGCGCATGGTACGGCCGATGTGACTGTCTCGTTTTGATTCTGTGAAATCGGAAATTTCACTAGTCCACTTTTTCAAATGCCTCTCATAAGAATTGGAAGCATATGATGAAGCTACATATGTCGAAGTGTCTATGACACTTGTTCCAAAATAGAGGCACTACCTCCCTCAACTGACAATGTGAACTAACACACGATCTGTTCATAAAATATCGAAGCAACAATAATAATACAGAGCTTTATCTCAGACAATATGTGAATATTTGGTATGGAATCCAATGAGAAATGGCTAGCTCAGAGCGAGATTGAGTGACCGACGAATTGTTGAATGGTCTGTGTTTTATTCCGATGCTGCAGACTGCAGTAAGTTGCTTTCCCTACCACATGAATAGTACTTCTGTAAATCTTCTCACATCAATGTTCCGTAATGCATATGGTGTGATGGTGCATATTATGGATTGACTGATGTGTGTATTTGGAAACAACTCAACTCAAACTGTGGTGCTTGCTAACCAGAATTCAGGTAATTCCAACTGACTCAACACTCTGAGTGGAGTCAAACCTTAATGACTTGGTCTAAGACCAGCGATGTGGCGGTCTGGTGTCTAGATTACATCAATCTGATTAACAAGCAATACAGTATAATGCGGATGGCTGCCAACTGCTCATATTCATCAGTCCGTAGTATGTAGAATAACGCTATTTCACAAACTTTCTTTATCGCCATCTGTCGTACGAGGCAGGCCACACATATTGAGATATGAATCCTTTTGGGTTCCGAAGAAAACTCAGTTGACTACTCACCTCACAATGTGTTTTTTACTAATGACCGATTTGATCTACTCAGGACAGAAGATATATTGGGAAATGTGGTCGACTAGTATTTAAGTATTTATCAACGTCGACACTGTGTGATCAAGATGTGCGAAACAACAGTTCACAGCTTCAATTGCCGAGTTATCTGAAACATACAAAATCCACTGTGTAAAGCAATCTCATGATTCGATAAGAATATCGATTTTGTGAAATATCTATCAACATTTCAGCGGTTACACTTATATTAATTGGTATTTAAATAAAGCAAGAACAACAGTGGTTTGTGCAGAATAAAGTGGTACCATCATTTATTTCGTCGGCTTCTCATCAGCTGCTTACAGCCTAAATAAATTGTAAGGTTTACGTACAGAAACGTTTTAGCATACTTGCAAATTTTACACGTTGTCAGTTGAGAGAAAGTTTCACAGTAAGTGAACAGTGCTCAGAAAATTGCGCTTATATAGTTTTTACACAGGCAGTTTAAGTTTAAACAAAATAGATGTATGCATACAATGGTAAAGGAATTACGTAATAAAGACGAGAGGTGAGTAAGATGATGAGTAACTAATAAATTTGGTAACGATGTACTGAGTTTTAATCACGTCATAGAAACAAGAGACAAGCAATATTACAGGTTTAAAAAAAGGGGTGAGGTTAAAGACAAAGATTACGTAATCAGATTAGAGAATAAAGACATCCAGTTACCATGGCAAGGAAAGACTGATAACTGCTTCTTTCTGAACACATAAATCTGGTTTGAAGCGTTTGACAGAAATCGCTTCGGCAAACTTGAGGAGAATGGAGCTCCTTTGTCTATTGATAATTTTGAAGGATTTCTCGATTTCCACCTCATGACCCGTGTCGAGGAGATGCCTGGCGATGGCACTGTTTAAAGAATTTGTTCCCTTAAGACGTAAGCTTTTTGGTACATGTTCAGAAAATCGTAGGTATGCCCTTCTTTCTGTCCTTCCAATGTAGCTGCTCCCGCAGATGCATTTAAATTTGTATATGCAGTTGGAGTTCACATGAGAAGGATATCTATCGATTTTTGACTGCACCAAAGAGCAAGTTGTTCGATAGACGGGAACGAGCTTGACTGCAGGATAGGCTATAGCTAGTGATGTATTCAGCCTTCTGTTGATCATTGCTGCAATATTATCACCTTTATAATCAAGCTAGAAGTAGATTGGCTTTTTTTCCACTGTGATTTGTGTTACATTTTTGAATTCAGATCTTGCATACTTGTTGATGAACCTTTGAGGGTACCCATTTCTCTTCAATGTCTCTTCAAGAAAATCAAATTCTTCCTCTAATTTCTCTGTAGAGCATATTCTTCTCGCTCTATAGTACAGAGTCTTGACTAGACCGCGTTTAAAGCTATTTGGACAAAAGCTATTGAAATGTAAGTATTGTCCTTTCCATGTAGGCTTTCGATAAATTGACTTTTGAAGACTACCGTCTTCTAGGCCTTCCATGACAGTGTTGAGGAAGTGAAACTTTCTGTCACTTTCATGATCCATAGTAAACTCAATATTGCTGTGTGCATCATTGAATAATCCGAGTAAGTGTGTTTGGTATTTGATCTGAATATCAGCCGCCAGAATTCACTTCGCACTCAGAATGTTTTTTTTTCGAAATACATAGGTCTGGTGATTCGCACGTTTTTCTTTGTCTCAAACACACACTGAAGTGTAAGGGATTTTCACTGACAACAACACAACAGACTTTACTACCTACCGAATTACATAAAGTTGTCTCCACGTGTCTTGTAAAAGAGGAAATATATTTGACTGGAATATATTTGATTATCCAAGAATCCACGTTCTCGCAAATGAGGAAAACAATCACGGACACAAAATCAATAAGCAAATGTGATGCTTCAAGATGTAACCATCAGGAACTAAAGCTTCAGTAGATCTTGTTTATTACATTTGAACTCTATTATCTGTACGCTGCCTTTGATGCTTTGTGCAATGTAGTTCACCTCTTTAACGCACCTAACCACATTTACCTGATAAGTCTTCCATGTACATTCTGAACAATCTGGCTGTCTGGTAATGAGGCTGTGAAATGAGATAATTAACTAGTCCAGATGTCTGTCAGAGGAAAAAGCAAGACGAAAGTTGTTTGCTGCCAACCACTCACCACGCACTCAAAGTGCATTTAGCGGACTTAAAGAACTCCGCAAAGTGAATCAGTCGTCATATCACCTCCTCCACGTGACAATCGAGTTGTGTAGACATTGCTCCATATTCAGAATGTGTTGTGATTTGTCACTTACATTTCTTCTAAGCTTACATCCAATCCTCCTCAAATCTCCTTCGTCAAGTTTAACGGGTAACAAATCCTTCAGTGGTTGCTGTAGTGCTCCACTAATAACTTCGATAGTGATATTCGTGATCAACAAAGTTGCTGAGTGCAACTGATAAGTGATCTGGCGACGAATTGATACTGACACAGACTGATTCTGTAATGCAAATAAGTCGCATTAAATGCCTCTCATTGAAGCATTCGTCGTAATTATTAGGGAATATATGTGCCTTATCGATTGACGGACGACATACTTGCCTTGACATTCACAGAAATCAATATTTGGATTGAATCAATATTCACACATACGTATGCATACGTATGTTTATATTGACATCTGAGACGTTCACTCGGAAACAACAGTTGCCTTGTCAGCTGAATACACATTTCACAAGAAACCAATCTGTAACAATCCATCGAAAATAATGAATCAAAAAGATGAAGAATAATCCAGGAATGGCCATGTCCTGCTGCCTTTTGGACTCACAATAATATTCCTATTTATATCAACACTATGATGTTCATTGAGATTTCAATGAAAACGGTTATGCCTTGTTTCATTCTCCAGGTATCTTGATAACATCTCAGCATCAACAACTGCTGACTGTGAAACTGTCTCACAGCCAATTTACATCCATCTGGTAATTCATCTAAGCTCGGGAAGTCACTGAACATTTAGTGGTGTTGAAATTCAAAACAAACATCATGTCAGGAATTTGTTTCGATGGCTGAGTGTACTTTCATTTAAGAAGAGGTTATGTCAAGCATTATCAAAACAACGAAAATAAGTTGTTGCTCGACATCTAACTTTGGTGAACATTCAAAACTTGAGTGAATATATGCCACTTCATGTTGACCACTATAGAAATCAGCACGAGTAGGATTGATGACATTTGCTTACAATGTACACAATGAATCACATGTGAAACCTCATCGTGTCAATCCACCAGACCACAGTACAAAGTTATCCTGTACCGTATCCTTGAAAAAGTGGTTACTTCACAGATTTAGTTGAATCATTTGAACATTAGTGAATATACCATTTGAAATCGATCACCCCTCATGCATCAGTCACATTAATTGAAGCTCCAACATTGTTTAGTTTCAACTTATGTGTGCAATGCTAGGTGGTGAAGACCACTGAAAACGACATGTTACATAGGCGAAACTAAACAATCTTCAAACATTCACCAGAGAATTGAACAGATATAGTTCCAGTCAGGCATAATGAAACCATGGAAGTTCTCTTTGAAGTACAATGTGACACCATGTCGACATTTGTCGACATAGGCTGTGATGTGTGCTTTACAAAACTAGTGTAGACTTTGATGAACTGATTGAAAATGTTGTTTGTCTTTCATAACTGTTGTCCAGATTTCTAAAATCTGTTACATACCAGTATGGTTTCGCTGTCAGTTCCAGATGACTTGTTGAGCACTTCAAGTGAATAATGGCTTTCCACCAAAACTCATATCGCTCACAAATACATACAGGTAGAAGTGACAGGAGAATGTTGCGAGTCCTCAACAATGAACACAAATCTAGAGATATGTCACCAGAACATACACACGTTTTAGTGCAGAGATCTTCTGACACAATATCTATAGGATGAATTGAAATCATTTATGAATTCTAAATCAAGTGAAGTTGGGAAGTTGACTATATTTTCATGGACCAGCAATGTAATAAAACTCTAGCCACGGGAGATGAAGTCACCAGTCACTACAGACAAGGAGTTACCAAACAAAGCAGCAGCAAATATTGTGAATTCGTCAGCGAAGATCGATAGTTCTGAGGGACTGCAACAAGGTGTGACATAGATATTTGTGACAAAAATGAAGTTATACTAAGATAAGTGTTTAGGTCGACATTTAACAGTTATACAATCAATATTGTCATTTGAGAATTTGAAGCAGACATTGTTGGCAGTAGACCACTGAGAATTAATAAAAGTGGCAACACCTCCACCTCTCTTCTTCTTTGAGCTGCATCGGTCTTGTCTGTACATTGTGAAATCAGGTAAAGAGACCAAATTATCGTCATATGAATCGTGGAGCCAAGTTTCTTGAAGACTAATTACACCAGTATTACAATATGCATTTGAGTATAATAGAGAATGCAAGTAATTAATCTTGTTCGGTAGAGATCTGCAATTTGTGCTCGTCATCACAAGAACAGTCATCAAATGCATTGGAGTACGCTTGAAGCTCGTTGCCATCCACCATGAAGCTTTTACTCAAGTTTATTAGAAACGAGTAAATCAGCAGGTTGGAAACGTTTTAAATAACCGCGAAAGTAAGCAATACGATTAGGATATATAATTGAATGATTACAATAAAATAAATCCGAGAAAAATAGATGCAACCTGTAGGATGGAAATTTTGGTAGCCCAAGATTTAAACAGCACTGAGGTGATGTTTATCTGGTATTTGGTGTGTCCGCCAGATAAACCCATGTCGCCTTGTGTACATCCTTGTGCTTGTTCACTTTGTATCTGGCTACCAAATCACTGAAGGCGCAGAAGTCTGTGGAGAGTTCCGAGTTACTATTCATTTTGCTGAGAGCTTCTTGTCATACAAAGAATTCAACCCCTGTATTGTCTACTCAAAAATAGGAATTTACTTCACCTGTCACACAAACTCGAAGACTTACAGGCCAAAACCAACAAACTGGCTGAAGAGGCTAGCAGCAAAAACAAGACTCCAGGTGAACACAGAAAACACCGAGGTGATGAGGATAATCAATCATCAGCATCAACATTAACTGGCCATCGCCATCGACAGAAGACATTTAACTTAAGTTACCTCCTTCACTTATCCAGGAAGCGTCGTCTCAACTACAGGTGAAACGGATGAAGATGTCAAAGTCAGAATCGGAAAGGAAGATACGCCTTAATCAACCTGAAACCAGTTTGGAAATCTTCTGCACTGCACTCAGGAACAAGATTCGAATTTTCGACGCCAGTGTGAAGTCAGTCAGTCAGTTTTTTATGTAGGTCAGAAGCTTTTCATGTGCGTCACGAAACAGATTTCCAACAGCCTGTTGCAGACTCTTATCGACTGTGACCCCCTTCGCTGGCTCCATACTGAAGATCGAATGCCGGCCAGAAAGAATCAGCAACAAGAAACTCTGAAGTGGGACAAACCAAGCAAGAGTCGATCGCTCAACCAATATGTAGAAGAAAATGGAGATGGATCGGTTATACGTTGAGGAAGCCGTCGAATGAAATCGCGCGCAATGCAGGCTTTCACTCGAGCGAAATCCCAATCTGAAGCGACGAGTGGGTCGTCGGTGCGAGGATGACACGGGAGAGGTCATGTAATGGAGGGGGGCAGATAAGAGATTATGGTCATTCGTGAATCCAGCTGAAGAGGACGGCAGAAAGTGGTGTGTTGTTGAAGCCCTGCGTTGCACTCAGAACCTAAGGGAATAATAATAATCAAGATTTTGATGTATCCATATAGGATCTTATTCATTTCTATTTGCAGCTGTCTATAGAAATCCACCTCCTCCTCTTGCTCTGATGACGTTAAGATAGAAAATAAAATAGAATTGATTAAGTGAACTGGATGACGTAATACAGTTGAGTAGAATTCAGAGTAGGTCAGGTTGGCGACAGTGTTAAGATTAAATAAGGGTGGGGGTAGAGGATAATACAGTTGGAAATAAGTAAGTTAATCGGATGACGTAACATAGTTGACTAGAAATTGGACGTGGGTCGAGTTAGCAACATTGTTAATGAGGGTAGAGATTACAAAAGGGTGGGGTAGAGAATAATACAAATGAAAATGTGAAATAATAAAATGCAAAAGACAAAATAATACAATTAGTAAGACTGAAATTAAGAAAGATTGCGGCCATTGTAGATTTAATGAATGAACGAATTTCTTTTGTATGCAGAGTTCAGGATTTAGCAGATGAATTGCCATTGCTTCTGCGATGTGGAGAAGTTTGATCCGTACACTTTTAGCAAGATTACCTTGTATTCTGTAGGTAACTTTGAAGTTTATTTGTGGTTTGACTTGGTGTCCTGAATCGATCAAATGTTCAAGGATCGAGCTGCGAGGGCATCGGTTTTCTCCTTTATAAAACCATGAAGGTAAATGTTCGTTGACGCGTTTGGATAGCGAACGCTGAGTACGGCCGATATACCTGGCTCCACACGAGCAGGTGAATTGGTAGATGCACATAGATGAGGCCAACAGCGGTAGCTTATCCTCCACGTCCATACGAATCATTGGTCTCGTGGAGAACGTCAGTCGTAATTCAGCTGCAACGAAGGTTTTCTTCAATGAGCGGGAGAGCCGATTTCTCAGTATTTCTGTAGATTGGTCTCCACTGAACTGTAGGTTCATTTAGAGAAGTCTTTTTGGAGCACTGGGTGTGGGCGGCTTCTCTGGTCTGGGTTTCATTGATTTTGTGATAAATCTTTCTGGATAGCCATTTTCAAGGAGGATTTTCTTAAGAGTGTTCATTTCATCTTCTATGGCGTCCAGGCTGCAAATTCTACGTATTCTGTGGCTTAGTGAACGGATTAAGTTTCGTTTAGTATATAGAGGCACCCAACTG
>OX235271.1:17925922-18029947 GCA_944472155.2 Trichobilharzia szidati
TTAGGTTCCCACACATCCAACCCCGTCCGGATAACAAGTGGAGTCATACAAGGTAGTGTTCTAGGTCCACTGTTATTCCTGTTATATTTCAATGATATTTGCGACGTTATTAGACATGGCAGACCTTTCCTATTTGCTGATGACATCAAAATAGTATACCACTCACTCAGAAATGAAGTGTCATGTGTATTTGATAGGATTCAGGATGATATTGATAGGGTTCAATTGTGGTGTAACACGTGGAAAATGAAGTTTAACGTTGAAAAATGTGGTGTGCTATGCTCCAAAGGCATTTCATCCGAACTTTCCATCTCCCTACACAACAATCATATTCCTCGTCTGCCGCTTACAACAGACTTGGGTCTAAAATACACTCCAGAATTTAGCCTAACGGAATACGTTAAATTACAAGTATCAAAGGTTAAAAGGCTTTTTGGGTTTTTATTCCGAAACTTTAAAGCGTGTGAATCCAAAATTATGCTGTACAAGTTATGCATAAGGCCCTTACTTGAATTTTGTCCTCCTGTCATGGACAGTGTTTCCGTAAAAGACAGGTGCAAATTGGAAAGCCTACAAAGGGCGTTTACCAAACGTCTAGTAAGTGAAAATCTTTGCATTTCCTACTACGACAGATGTAACATATTTGACTTGGAACCCTTATGGGTCAGACGACTGAAGTTTAACCTAAAAATTACATTTAGGATCGCTAAAGGGCTTATATATTTCCCCCACAATGACTTTACTTTTAGTTCACCTAAGAAATATAACCTCAGGAATAAATCTTCATCTTTTAAAGTGCCCCGCTGTCATACAAAGTACAGATCAAATTCTTTCACTGTCAGATACCGCTGCATTTGGAACCGTCTTCCAACTGAAATTAGAAACAGTCCTACCCCAAAAACCTTCTCATCTCTGCTGAACAAATATTTTATCAACACCGGGTTAGAAGGCGTATGTGACAGACTAAAAATCAGAGATCTAATACGGCACTCCTCTGACCCTCACTGTTAGCTCCCGAAATCTGTGATCTCTATGTTTGACTCTCCTTTCACTATGATTGTTTTCACAACCCCAATCACCTATTCTCAATCAGCCTTAAATTTTAATTATTTCTTCATTCAAATATTAAAAAAAATTTTTTGCACATATCACTTATAACATGGTATTATGAGTATTTCAGCATGCTAAGAGTTCAGTCTCAAGTTCCAGATGCAAATCAACTGAAAACGACTGGTATTAAAATGTCTCTGGAGACTGCCTAACGCTACATGTTAGCACTGTCTGCCTATACGCAAATTAAGGCCCGAATGTTGGTAGTCTAAATAATCAACTATACGGTGAGTCCTAAATAGTAATGAATCCTATCTTACTGTTCTATAACTATAATGTTGTTTAGTCAAATCTTTCGGAACAAAATATTATAAATTACTACTACTTATATGTTTAATGCTGCATGATTATGCACTGTTTTCCGAAATTACATTTGTTTATATCTAAAATGTAGACTCTGATAGTCTATTTTCCTTATACTTTTATTATTGTTCCTCTCCAAAATGCTGTAACAGATGAAACATACATGACGGTCTTCTGAAAGTAGTCACTCATACCATGACTTCGAATGAGTTGACAAATGAATATTTTTTTAAAAAAAGAAAAGTTTGTGGCATATTATAACAGAAATTAAAAGATATATATAACAAAAAATGAAGCATTTTGCCAGGGCCTTGCACAAAAAAGGTGGGAGGGTGGTGATTGCTAGTCAGCGGATATGATGGTGGGGACATATGAGAACCACCCTTATCTGTGGGACAGCACTCTATTGCTAAGGCTCCTGAGTTCGAATGGCTTCTGCAAAATAAGAGAATAAAATTAAAAAAAAGACAACAGAAGTTGAAAATTTGCCTAAAGCTGAAGTTTAAGTAACAAACTCCTCGAATGCACGTACATGGTGTAGGATTATTTTTGTCCTACAGATTTAGTCCCTCCTCAATACTGACGATACAGAGTCTCGGCTTAGCTATAGTTAAAAACAGGATGACTTGACTTAACTTTATCTGTTTCTAAAACATAAAATAAACCATACAATTACACCAAGAAAAATGTACAAATCCATTGTCATTACAAAAATAGGACAAAAACGTACCGAACAGTATTGAAGGTACGGACAAAATGAACAGTCAATTAATTACATGTATATACAAGTAAAGTGACAGACAAAAAAGAACATTCAAGGTCATCACGTGGTGAGAGTTACAATAAATTGACCAATAATCGCGACAAAAAAGGTCACATAATATTGATTGGCTGTTTATCATACAGTCTATCTATCTGTCGCGATTAACACTCCCCGCGAACGATCACCACGTTGACCTTTCGTACGCTTCTTATATCTTGTTCCACTTCTTGAGTTGAAGTTTTCAAACACAGTGTCCTGACGTGGCCATCTTGGTCATAGTACATCTGCTTAACTATAGCCTTTCGCCAGAGACCTCTCTGTGTGTCAGCACTGTTAACTAAGACGAGATCATCAGGTTGTAGGTTGTGCTTTATATCCAACCACTTAGATCTTGTTTGCAGCATCAGAAGATATCCGCGTAGCCATTTATGCCAGAGCAAATCAGTCAAATATTTTGGAAGTAGTTGACTATAGTGTTGGAAGAAAGCATATCCATACATAGCATTCGTTTTACCTTTGTAACATTGTAATTTTCTTAAGAATTCACCAATTGCTGAACGAGCCACAGTTAAAGGCCTTCTTGGATCCAAGGAAATACACAAATCAGATGCATCGTCCTCACCGACTACTTCATCTGTGCGTACCATAGAATCGTCAGCTTCAATCAAAACTCGCAGAATCGCATAATAAGCACAATAATGTGCTTGACACCATGATCCAATGTCATCAGCACTTTCTGCTGGAGAATAAAACTCCATGGAAGTTACAACTGAAGGAATCATTGACAACCAATTAATATAGACTGCATCTGGGATATCGACTTGACCACAGTTGGTATTCAAACCGAACTGTTCCAGAACAAGAGGTAAATCAGATAAATAAATTCCAACGCACTCAGCTCGACACTTATCTATTGCAGATGGAAGGTTTGAAAACTTGCTGTCATACGTTTCTCCTGCTTCACACCAACCTTTTACAGGATCTGCATTTATGACATATTCAGTAGTTTTCGTGTGGAAATTTCGTTTTCCATAACAATCACGCCGAAACAGTGTACCTGAACCATATCCCATCAGTTCATGAAGTCTAACTTGTAATTCAAAGGAACTTTCAGCATGTTCCACGTACATTTGCTTGACTTCATTACGTAGAAATTCTGTTTTAGGATCCTTGAAACGAACACTAAGTACATTATCCAAAGAAACATTTTTAAATCCATCAACTTGTCGTACATCATCATAGTTAGGAATATTAGTTCCAAAAGGAATTCCAGAAGTTTCAAACGTAACTACATCCAAACTAGTAAGGTCTGGCTGTAACAAATTAACCTTTTCAAATGTAGAAGGCCATGGTAAACTTGTTAACAACCTTTCAGCATTATTTACAAGTCGTTGGAATTTTTTAGACACTGACCTATTTACAACAGTGACAAATGATTCAAACCTTGCACGAACACCAAAGGGATCACGGTATGACTCTATAAACCCAATATAGTTTTCAACAACAGGGTTCTTATCTTTAACCCATAACCTGAAGGCATCTTTGTGAGTGGCTAATGAGCCAATAGTGAAGCTTTCAGCATACTGATGCCACATTTCTGATTCAATTTGGTTAAGCGAATATGCTTTAAAATCTTTGCAACAATCGACTAGTAACTTCATCAGCTCACTATAGTCACCATATTCAGGCTGCAAAGATGTGTCCGAGGGAAGGGCATCTCTTAACTTCTCACGACGTTGACTTAGAGTGATTTGCAGGTCATGGTAACGTTGGGCTAACTGTCTCTGTTTTTCTTGGATAATAGGAGCGTCGAAATGACCTTCTGCAGCAAGCGTGTCAGCCTGGACTTTGAATGTATCTATACGTTCACGATGAGCAGCTACATCAGATTCAAGCAAGTTGTGCCGCTTTTGTGCGTTGATCACACCGTTTAGATCACGATCGACATTCTCTGAGGCTATCTGAGCTTCAACATCATTCAACCATAACTCGACATCTTCTACTTTGCGAGCGAACTGTTGTTGCCTACTTGCTTGATCTAAATTTTTCTTCTTGTCTCCCATGGCATTTACGAGATGAGACCAAGTTTCATCCAACTGTTCAATCTTTACTTTTATTTCTAGTGAGTTGTAGTGGTTTGCATTTAACAAATCCTGACCTGTCTTTTTAATATCTTCGACGCGGGATTGGTTCGCTTGTATTTCTGCCTCAAAACTCTGATGCTTCTGCACCTTTGTTTGCAAATTCGTGGAGTCTTTGTAACTTTCATTAAGTGCATTTCTAAGTTTTCCTGATATCCACGACTGCATTTCATCTGCATCTCTATCGAACATTTGGTAACGGTGGGAATCTTCAAGACGCTGACGGCGGTTCTGAGCTTTCTCCTTCAATGCATTTCGTCTATTTTGAAGACCTTCCTGAATCTCATGAACCTGTGCAGCCGCATAGTGGTTTGACTCGATTAATTCTGCAGCGAATTCATCAAGTTGTCGCGTCTTTTCTTCTTGTGCTAAAAGTGACCTTTCGAAGTCTTCATGTTTCCTTAAAAGTGCTTCGACAGAATCGAGTGAGTCTCCCACATCTTTTATTTCTAAGAGGGCCTCTTGCTTACCAATCCAAGATTCCGACTGTTCAGCGTCGCGGTAAAAATACTGAAGGCTCATGCACTGTTCTAGCTGTTCACGTCTTTCCCCACACAACCGCATCAGGGAGGCTCTCTCTCTTTCAAGGGTGGAAAGTTTAGCAGATATGTCTCCATTACAGGGATGGCCAACACTTAGTAATGCCTGACCTTCTTGCATGCATGTATCGAAACTGTCAGCTCGAGAATTTATCTCAGTGGTGTATTCCTTATGTCGTTCTACTTGGGCTTCAGCACCAGCTACATCCTTTGCCAAATCATCCGCCGATATTAACGCCTTCATGTTATTCATCCAGATACTCACGTCTCTCCAGTCAGCCAAAAAGCGATGCATCTTGAATGACTCTTCCAGTTTACCTCTCCTATCTACAGCCTGACTTTTCAGCTTATCCCATGCAGTAATTAATTCGTCATACTTGCCTTGTATAGTGTCTTGCGAATCAGGATGCTTCTGTGCAAGCGCCTTAGCATCATCTCCAAGTCGAACAATCTTCTCATCTGGGGCAGTCAAATCCCTTTCTAATGCTTCGTGCTTCCTTTGTAAGGCTTGGACTGAGGCAAGATCACGACCCCAGTCCTCAATGGATAAGGGAATAGACATTTCATTCACCCACGATATAGCTTTATCTGTGTCTCTAAAGAAGCACTGTATCTCATAGGCTTCCAGGAGCTTTTCTTGTCGTTTTCTAACCAGATCCTTCAGACGTTCTAGAGCTTCGCGGACCTGTCTGAACTTTTCTATGACTAGGGCATCCTCAGGAAATTTCTCTTTTAGAAGTTCATCTGCCTTCCGATAGATGTCTTCGACACGACTTTCTTGATTCTCGAGATCTTTTGTAAATTCATTAAACCCTTTTTGAAGTGTCTCAACATCTTCCAAGTCTTGACCTAAATCCTCTGATGTTACGTAAGTTTCGTTTTCACGTATCCAGAAAAGTATTTCGTCGACTTGGCGTAAAAACTGGACAAATTTAAGCTTTAAGTTAATGACACTGGATTTTTCTCTGAAAATAGCCATAAGCCTTTCCCACAGGGCATGCAATTCATCAAGACGGTTTTTGATAATATCTGTTGCGTAGTGTCCCTGACCAATCATTTCTTCTCCCGTAGAATCTAGAGCTGAGAGTGTTTCAGCATGAACTGTTACTTCGAACTCAAACTCTTGATATTTCTGTTTTTTCAGCTGAAGATTACTGAGTTCTTTAAAATCCTCATTTGTATATGTTTGCAGTTTTTCATTGATCCAACACTCAAGTTCATCGGCATTCCACTTAAAATATTGATATGCTTTAAGCATGTCCAGAAACTTAGATATGGTTCTGGCGGACTCATCATTAGGAGATACAGAGACTTTATGAGAAGTAGAAGGTTTGTAAGGCGATTTATTGTGACAAGAACATTCGCGACTACCTTGTCGTAATCTTTCTAATTCCATTTCTTTCTCTTTTTGGACTATGCGCAATTTCGCTAGCTCCAATTCTATCATATAGAGTGATTTATCCTCATTGTTTCCAGGGAAATCAGCTTCATTACTCTTTCCTAACTGTGGAGTTAACGACGGCATAGTTTCATAACTTTTGTCTGCCATACTCTTCGAAACTTTCGTCTGGATTACTTCTGAATACTGTTCGAAACTTTGTAGGATTATTTTTGTCCTACAGATTTAGTCCCTCCTCAATACTGACGATACAGAGTCTCGGCTTAGCTATAGTTAAAAACAGGATGACTTGACTTAACTTTATCTGTTTCTAAAACATAAAATAAACCATACAATTACACCAAGAAAAATGTACAAATCCATTGTCATTACAAAAATAGGACAAAAACGTACCGAACAGTATTGAAGGTACGGACAAAATGAACAGTCAATTAATTACATGTATATACAAGTAAAGTGACAGACAAAAAAGAACATTCAAGGTCATCACGTGGTGAGAGTTACAATAAATTGACCAATAATCGCGACAAAAAAGGTCACATAATATTGATTGGCTGTTTATCATACAGTCTATCTATCTGTCGCGATTAACACATGGTATGATTCCCCTACTTCAGAAGGACACCTAAATGTATACTTCAGAAAAACAGTAGTTATTATTAAGCCCTCGCTTTTCTTCTACATAGTTCACGCACTTTGACTTTTGTGTTTAACTCATATTCAACCTATATAAGTAGGTAAAATTATCATCTTTTTTCACTTAAACTTTTTTTTCTTTTCACAAGAAAGACTAGAATTCCATCACTAGAAAATCTTAGGGGGAAATAGTATTTTTTAAATGAAAAAAACAAAAAAAATGATGAACCCCATGTTTTTTATATATGTTTTGAATAATTAACACCTATTATATACTTCTGCACCTCTCTGTCGGTTTCCTTGTGTCTTCTTCTCTTTTCAAAGGTACTGCCTTAAACGAAGGCACTGAAACAGTGCCGCTATCCTCAACTAATTCGGAATATTGCTAGCCCACCTGGTGAATAACGGCACCACCTCTATAATGAAATCTGCTGACAAGTTCAAAGTTGGTCTCATATACAACTGGAATTATGGTGTACTCACCGGTGAATTTGAAGTTTTATGGACTTTCAAACTCTATGAATTATTTACTTACAATTACTGTTCATTCCGCATCTCTTATATTTCACGTCAGCACCTGTACAAAAATGCTACTTAACTTCCACAATTAACGTAATCGTTTATAATTCCCGCGTGAAATTGACATACCGTATTTTTTTTCAATAACAGTTTTGATTTGATGCTATATCTCATGAATTATTCAGTTGAAAGCATATCTCGAAAATTACCTATTGCCTTATTTGTACATTTCTTTTTAAATATTTCTCTCAAATTTACCAGTATTCAATCTATTTCTAGATTAACAAATCATATATATTCTATAAGTTCTAATTAGTGTACATTTGTTCATGCCTGTAAAAATGGCTGGTTTCTGTTCCAGAAATAAAAATTATTATTATTATAGTAACATAGCTAGATCCAATTTCCGATTGTTGTGAGCCAAACTCTGGAAAAAAACACAGGAAGAGAAACAATCATGGTTACGGGGATCTTACAGAAATAAATGAGAATGGTGAATTCTATGAAGGATGAAATGTCTGGAAAATCCTTCCTGAATGACCTGTTTACAATATCTGTACTTATTTAGAGGTATTTTCCCTGCACTGCGTATCACTAATTTGGCGTTTACTTGTCGCGCGTTGATTTTTGACCTTTATCATTCGCCTTTGTCCTTGTTTAATCTTTAATTGTGTGCGCTGACAAGTTGTTGTTTGGCGATATTAGTTTGTTTGAATGAATGAAGGCCATTCTGACCTGTGACTGTCTACCGGAGGCCTTTTTCCGTGGACAGAGCCTTTGTTGCCACGTCACTGGCAATATTTTCAGTGATTCTAAGGTACCTTTAACAGCTGAACTTTGGTTAACTGAATATGTCTTACAGCACTTATTTTGTATTTAGAAACTTACACTGCCTGTATAGCTGCCTCAAGACAGTGCTGAGGTAAATTTGAGTTTAATGTTACATAAAACTGCTAAAATATTGCGGGATAATCGTCTTTTCTCTGCGTTGAGAACATTATGTGATAGCGCGTGTCTCAACGAAATTTTTTGGGCGATACAGTAGAACGTAGAGAACAGTTTGTTGCGTTCAGACGATAACCGAATAAATTCGAGCGTTATAAGCTCAGTGGATACTCTCGCGCCTCCGATAACTTGGTATACGCAGGCACAAAGATAGACACAAGACAGTATGGGTTTTATCAGTCGGACACACAGAAATTAGAATTTATCTAACCCCATTCTTATGAAAGCAGAAAAACTGCGAATAAACTTAAGTACGAAAGTACAAGGGCACATCTACTGAAGCCATCAAAGCCCTCAAGTCAGAGACACTATGTAGCATCACCGAGGAAACCTGTATGAAGAAACACTGGAAATGGACATTGTAGGAAGTCCGTAAAGCCTTTTTAAAGAGCAAAACATGGCGAAACAAGAAGTGGATCTCTTCTGGCAGATGGAAGCTGTTAGTGGAGTAGTGGATAGTGAAACGAAAGAAGAAACGATGTAAAGATAGACAACACAAGCAGAAGCTCAGTTCAGTATACATCTCGGTAAGTAAAGAAGTGCAAAAAGCACCAAAAAGTACAAAAGACAATTTCACGACAGGTTGACAAATGAAGCAGAACAGGCCGCAGGTAACAGTGGCCTCAGAACATTTTGTCGGATGTCCAGGTCGCTGCTGGCGAATGCATTGTCTCATATTAGACTACTATGAAGGAAACCCAACGAGCAAGGAAAAGAAATGAAGTAAACAGTGGTCACATTATCTCAGGGAACTCTGAATCTAACATCACCTGGAGCTCGGTTAGAAATGATACCAACAGCGTGCACGCATCTTGCATTGGAAACTAGTCCTCCGACAAAAAAGAAATTTGTAATGCCACAGATAACTGGACTCCGGAGGTCGGCAGAACCAGATACGATTCTTCCTGAAGCACTGAATATGGACTTCCCTCAACTATTGTAGAATATTTTAAGAAAAGGAAGGAGAGGTGCCTGTCGATTTGAAGAAGGATCATCTCGTTAAACTACCAATGAATGGAGATTTGGGTCTTTGCAAAGATTGACACCCAATCTCGCTTCGGCCAAAGCCCAGCATATTATTAGTCCGCATCTTCGGAAAATATACAGTTGACCTGGAACTAGGCATAGGAAAGCTGTCATGCTTCATTTGTCATTTTGTATGGATTAGCTCGCAATCATTCTGGTTCCTGACTGAAACGAATTATAAACTCACTGGTTGCTGATTGTGGCAATTCAGTAATATTTCTTTGCATGTTTAACTGGACACAAACTACTGTTGCGAGCCTCTTGCAGGTGATAGCGATAAAAACACTTACAAAAGTTTAACAGCCATTTTATACTTCTATTATTAGCCTATCGTATCTGCTGTAACAAGCAAATTGGCAGACACACAGATGATGAAAAGAGATATCTATGGTTGGCTTGAATTTGGGCTACCGATATCCATGCTGAAAATTCCACACTTGTACTGAAAATACGGTGTGGAATCAAGCTGTAAATCAAAATAAAAAAATAAAAAAATAACAAGAGCTGTGCAGAGAAAGTTTACTCCACGAGAACCAGTTTTAAAAAGCATGGGGATCCAGTTTTAAAGCTTAACAGTCTTTCTGGTTTTCGCTAAGGTTCAGATCCTGAAAATGTTGTGTCTCTTGATCCAGATAATTGACTCCCGAGTATCTTCCTGCAAGTAAAGAAAATAGAACATTGATTAATGTTGATTATATAGGCTTTGTTTCCACTACACTGCGCCTATCCTCTGGGGGCACTGTCCTCAGTGCCGAATAGTGGAGCTGTCTCCCGCAACCCACTGGCTATAACTTCATACTGACAAATGGCGGTGGCTCATCGGGGAGAGGAAGATTAATGGAGAGAAATGTGTAATGCGGCTTAAGTTGGTTGTAGTGAACAGGGATAACATCGGCATTCAGCTGCTAAAGGTTTTTTATGAAGTTATAGGGGGCATATCTGCACAATCTCGAAGAGCCCTTGCAATGGGGAGTACAACTTTGGACCCGGTCCAGGTAGACAGTGAAGCCAAACTTGATCGCCGACAGAGTAAGATGAGCCATGGACGAGACGACCATACGCATTCTTTTGATGTTAGCTTGACAACTGTTACTGAGTAAATACCAGATCATAAGCGATCGTCAAATGGTTGCGCAGTTGCCGGACATAACCAACACGGCCGATCTGTTCAAAGGGTAAGGAAGAAACTCGAACTTCAATAGGAAGACGTAATTCCCGACCTACAAAAGAAATGGAGGAGAAGAACTCGTGGACGAGTGTACGGAAGAGCGATGGGCCAGGAGACAATGAAATAATGTATCGTCAGCTGGCAAGCGGTCGAGAAAATCTCGTAGTATATTCTTGGCTGTTCGGTTATTGCGTTCTACCAAACCATTTCCGTGCGGGTGATAGGCAGTCGTGAGTGACTTCCCAATACCAAATACGTTACAGTTGTGATTAACAAGTTGGCCCTCAAAAGCGGCACCCAGATAGGAATACAATGATTGCGGGGCACCATAGCGAGTAATCCAGTTGTAAATGTACGCCATGGCCTCGCTGTTTGCATTTTGTTGTGGCAGAGGCAACGCCTCACGCCATTCTGCAAAATAATCAGTCATCACTAAGACATATCGATTACCTGTTTTTGAGGATGTAAGTGGCCCTATTATATCAATGCCAACGTAGTGATTCGGTGCCTGGGTTAGTATAGATACAAGGGGTTTCCGGGCGTTTGTGTAGGCTACTTGTTGAGGCTACAGAAGTCATATTTTCGGCTGAACTCAACAATATTTCGCTGAAGTAACGGCCTCCAGGAACGCTGACGGGTGGCGTGTTCTTCTTTGTGTCGACCAGCGTGCCCAAGTTGGTGGTGTATTTGACTGATGAGCTCCTGTACCTTGACGTTTAGGACTAGAAGGCATGTTTTGGAATTCGATTCCACTATGTAGAGGACATCATCTGTTAATCGAAGCAGCCTCCTTTTAACGCAGATGCACCGCGTAGCTGCTGGCAGACTTCGTAATTCCTAATACGTCGGCTTACTGTTGCCGTTCTGTTGTATTCCAGCATCCACTGCTTGCAGGGAGGCCCAGTCAATATCTGCTGCAGTACCGAGTAATACATTCACTTCGGTTTCAAAATTAGGCAGGCGTGAGAAAGAATTGGCGTCGTCATGTCGTTTTCCGAGACAGTATTTGCAAGTAAAATCAAAGTCCTGTGGATATTCTTGTCAGCGGGAGAGTTAACCCTCTACATCACGAAAACTTTGCATCCACTGTAACACTTTTTGATCAGTTCACACCCGAAATTCGCCTCATATTAAATAACAGAGAAGGTAAGTGAGGACGTACACAAGGGCCAACATCTCGCGTAGAGTCGTAGATTACCGATTATTATGTCTTCTCGCCCTGTTCCACAAGCTTTGTAGAATGACGGAACAAAGTACGAGAACCAAAAGATTACCATGTGAAGGACCTCAACACTTGGACCTCATCATCGTAGATAGATGACTAGAGGATCACTAATCATCACTGCAGTTATCAGGGGAGTTTAATTGATGGTACAAACATTAGCTCACTTTTTAGTGTTAATATCTTCGTAGAGATCCCATTACTTCACTAGAAGGCAGTAAACTGGGGCGGTAAATATTCATGGCTGACCTGCCGCTTCCGCTTTCAGTATTCAGTTTTGACACTAGCTGTTAGTAAAGTATGTCAGAGACTTAGTCAAAATATTGGAGGCGGGTTTCCTTATCTGAACTCAGTTTGAAGAGGGAGTCCAAGTAAGCTTGTAAAATGTCTGAACCGCGAAATACTTCGTTTACGATTACTGCAATGTTTTAGATGCATTTGAAGGACAGAATAGAATGTATAAGAATCTAAACAATCTAAAAGTCATGATTACAACTATTTTCAGAATGCCTTCTTGCGCTACAGGAATTCGAATTCACACTATGACCAACTCAGTTTTCAGATAAATGCTACTGCCACATAACGTCACTGTGTGGTCACGAATATGTGATAAATGCCTGCGATCTGGCATACGTTCGGTGTTAAGGAGCCTGTCATCATTTGCAAGTCACCAGTCGTTTCTATTTTTCATGGGCACTGTGTGCAGCGGTAACGCTTACTGATTATTTGAAGGTAGGATAATACAGATATTAAGCAATGATTGCGCTTATTCTATGTCAGTAGTAGATTATCTGCTGTAAATCGCCCAGCTTTCTAGGCCACAGGTTATCCTGTAGCGATTGGTTGAAACTCAGGATCGATTATTTCTATCCCTTTAACCAGCGATAGGCTTTGAGTTATGTACTTGGTTTCACTAATAAATAGTTTGGTGATACCATATTTCAGTCATTTTCAGCGAGCATATATCAGTAAGTCGTGATAGTTACGTAAGTTAACCTCTTTGATGGGGATCGTGACTTCCGGGAAAATGAAAATCCACTTCATAGCTTTGCAGAAACACGCATACAGACGGACATGGCTCCTCCGGTTGATTGAGATAAGCTTTCCATTCCCAGACTGTTGGCCAAATATAGGTTCTCTCTCAAGGCGCTCTTCCATGGTAGAAATGACTCTGGCTTCACTAGCATCCACGAATCAACCGGTTTTGGTGATGATACCCGTAATAAATGGTAAGTGGCTACTAGTGTCAATGATGGATGCTACTACCACGTATAGGTACAACACATTTCCGTGGGCTTCCTGTCAGTCTAAAAGGCTTCCACCAAAATTTCTCCTGCTGGCCATAGGAATTATAATCTAGGCTCTAGTTTCACATGGCCTAATTTTCAAACGACAGTATCAGCCAAATCTCTGAGGTAAGTCTAAACAGCTGCCAGTGCAAGTGATGGGATTCGTCCACTTAAGAAGTTGATTAATACAGTTGTGATGTGCGCTACTGAGAAGATTTACCAATAGTACATAAAGAGACGTTCGTTGGCATAAAAACATCAAATAGTATGGAGACAGACCTTGTTGTGGTGCTCTATTCGACCAAATTAGCGTACACGTATATCCTAGTACTTCGCGTTTATTATTGTGTCCTAACGTTGTGATTACTCGATATCCACAACGTAAATCAAAAGGCACTTGGGAAGGAGTACGAACGTGTATTATTGCAGTAATCAAGATTCAAAAGTTGAGCGAGTACAAAAGTATCAATTGATAATACGCAATCTTTAGAGTGATAAACAAATCAAAGCCCAATTACGTACTCAAAGTATACTACGATGATCACTAATAAAATGGGTCACTACAACCTGACGTCGGAGAAAGCAAATGGCTCAGCATTGAGAAGGAACAATGAAGACGTTGTAGGGGTAAATAATTCCCCAAAATTATTGACCACAGCAATCATCACTGAACATCGGATGCTGACCCTCACTGTTTAAGTTGACTTGTTTAGCTGAAGGCTTCTGGTCAAGCATCCATGCCATTTGGTACTCCGTTGTGTCACGTGCGTGCACAATCACTAGCCAGCTAAGCATTCACTTCAGTCAACGATTTGGTCCCGAAATATATCTCGTACTTTGAACGATCATTGGTGGCTTTGGTACACGAGGAACGAATACTATAGAAGTTGTTGGTATAAGATCTTGCGTTAGTATACTCCGTACAGTTCGCAAACGTCAATATCTTCAACCTTCAAAACGTGAAAAGAAAACAAAGAACACAATAAAAATGGACAGAAGTAACACAACACGGAAGATCTGTGCAGATGGTGATTTTAAGATGAGGTGTACATTGTTGTGCTGCTATATTTTGACTAAACTGGCGTACACGTATATCTTAGTACTTCCTCGCGTTTATAATTGTGTGCTAACGTTGTGATTACTCGACGTCCACAACGTAATTCAAAAGGCACTTGCGAAGGAATACGATAGTGTATTATTGCAGCAATCAAAATTCGAAAATCGAGCGAGTACAAAAGGTATCAATTGTTAACATGCAAGATTTAGAGTAATAAACAAATCAAAGTCCAACTACATAGTGAAAGTATACTGTGATGATGAGTAACAAAACGGGTCACTTCAACATAATTTTATTACCTAATGATTTCAAATTGAAAATAAATATTCCTTACCAAGTCTCTTGTTTTCTACTGTCACATAGTTACATAATTCTGGCATCCCTTGTAAGCTCTGGAAGATCACGTACCTACAGAGCGTACTTCTGCTGTAGATAGTGTGGACATCTCCATTATCAGCATGATGAATTCTACAACATGATGTTGTGGCAACAGTTGCAGTTGTCGAAGTTAAGTTATTTGAATAAATAAGCCTTTTGCTCCCCGAATTATATTATCAAGTGTTTCCACGCCGATAGTATTTAAGCAATATACTCTGTTTGGTCAGCTGTTTATTTTTAACACTAGCTAGTATTCTTGCAGAATTATCTCATCCTTGATCAAGTCTAAACACGATGATAACTTTGATCATTTTCAGCTGTCCTCTTGATTATCACTATTTTGGGAATGACTGTTTGAAGAAATCTTCTGTTATTAAAAATTTGCACTGGAATAAAGTCAAACTGGCCTTTATGAAAACTTTACAATAAGTGTTTGACTCTGAGTTTTATTTATATTTATACTACACTGCTTTCAGAGATAGTGAGTGGAGGGGTACGGATAATAGGATGATAACTACGGCACTAATATGCCACCAAAAAACCCAAATGAACTTGTTTAATTGCATGAAGCATTTCATCATGAGCTGATATCAGTTAGAGAACCACTGGAAAACCAACAAGGAGTACTGGATAGCTGTTTCGTCCTAGTTTGGGACTCTTCACAGTACGCGCTCCCACTGGGGTTCGAACCCAGGACCTTCTGGTTACAAGGCCAGCGAGCTCGTAGACCATTGAGCCACTGGTGTGGAGTGCGTAACAATGTGATTGTACACTTTTTGGTTATTTGTAGAAATTAGACATATTGTACATAATTTTGGTTTAAAACGCTTCTGGTTGAAATACCCTTGGCTTCCGTGTACGATTGGAAAATACACTCTGCTGTTGGAGACTTCGTCTTCTCCTTGGTTTCTTTGGCTTACTAGCTCAGTTCTCACCGTGTTGTATCTTTCGGATTTATTGTAGGAGTCCACTACGCTCAACCGAAGACAATTATACAACCGGCACACAGCAGCTACAACCTACTCCGTCCAAACAACTAACGTCTCCGTGGGTTATATAAATAATTTGTAGCAGAGGACTTCAACTTTATTTCCAAGTAACCCTTTTGTTGATATAACGTGTCGTCGCATTTTTGGTAATATACTGTTACTTAACATTCCATTGACTTGAATTTTATTTCTCATATTTTGTAATACTAGTGAACTCTAACATAAGTCCCCTACACTGGGACCCGATCCAGTGGTCCTTGAATTCTAACTTCTGCCAATTCACGACATACCGCGACCATTTCGCAATGTCTTCTTCGATGAGTTACTGCCTCATCTCCAACCTGTTGTACCCCACTGGTCACGGCTTCCCACTAGAACCCCAGGTTAACTGCCTGAATAGGGCCAGTCACTAGTGAGCATCAGATTAATTTTCAAGTATTGGTTTTGTAGGGATTTTGTTTGATTGCATGGAGGATTTCATCATGAGCTGACATCAGACATTGAACTGATGAACTGGTCTTAGAACAACAGATGTGGGTGAACAACATTCTTTTCAGTCATATCTCATCAGTTGTTATTCTGATACTCATAATTTTACAAACAAATTTCCAATATCAGAGTAAAGTCTGGTGAGATCTAAATGAAAACAGCATGGTTCTCTTACATATATTGTTCTAAATACTACTATGAGAATCTTTAAATAATTCATTGTCTAGAATGCTGAGTATATTTCAGAATAAATGTTGCCAAACTAGACACGGGCTTGACTAACTAGGGGACATGAAAAAAAAGTAACACCATGGTGTATCAAATGACGAGGTTGCTTATCCAGTTACTCTAAGCTTAGTTATTCCATTTAAACAGTGGAAATCGTCAGCCAATACTGAATGATTACAAGCTGAAGGTTGCCAATACAGTCCTACAGGAGGTCAGTCGAGAGCCCGAATAGCTCAGTGGTAATGTCTCTGACTGCAGCACTGGGTGACGCGGGTTCGAATCTCAGAAGGGACATGAGTTCCTTCAAGGTTGCAGATACGCCTTGCTGATGAGTGCCAACTAGCACGAAACCTAGGTCCAAGGCTTCCAGACGATTGCCTCCAACCATCTAATACCAACAAGCCTTTATATATACGACTGTAATTCAAGGGCAATTTACCAAGCGAAATAATTACGAAGAAATCAAGAAAATCAGTTCAAAGAACTTTTAATACTGGGAAACTACAAGTCTTATTTTCTACACGACAGATGGTGACTCTTCAATTGAAAGATGAAGTACCTAGACTAGCCACTTCCAATTGTATCTACCATTTCAACTGCGCTTGTGGTGGAGCGAGTTATATTGGCCATTGCTCTAGGAACTTGATTTTTCATGCTCCCTCGAGGACATCTACAAGCGTGGTCGAATAGGGGTTTAGTTAGAAGCATCAATAGCTCGATATCAGAACACCTGATCCAAACCGGTTACAAAGCTAATATTAAAGAATCCTTCTCCATCCTCTATCGGACACCAGATATATTGCCAAAACCATCCAGGTACCGAATACTCTACGCAGCCGAGGCTATCGTGATTCGCGTGAAACAACCAGTGCTTTGTGTGCAGAAGAAGCCAGTTCAACCAGCCACTACTACTGCCCTGACTGGCGTTCAGTGGAGACTATAAATTCATGAATTTGTATTATTATCTTTATTAATTTTTCTGATATTCAGTGTATTGTTATGTTGATGCAATCGAAGTGTAATCCATTGATGTTATTATTATTGTTTCGGTGTTATTTAAACAACATTAATGTTGTTAATAACACTAATTCATTCATTCACTATTATGTACGTATATATAACTGTAGAACCTGATGATGAAGAGGTTATCGAGAAGAATATGCTTTAAGTGTTGGTTTGTAGGGATTTGGTTGGTTACAGGATTTTCATCATGAGCTGACATCAGTTAGAGAACCATTGAAAAACCCGGGAGTACTGGACATCTGTTTCGTCCTAGTTTGGGACTCTTCATCAGTACGCACCCACCGGGATTTGAACCCAGTGGCTCAATGGTCTACGAGCTCGCCTTGTACCAGAAGTTCCTGTGTTCGAATCCCGGTGGGTGCGTACTGATGACGAGTCCCAAACTAGGACGAAACAGCTGTCCAGTACTCTCAGGTTTTCCAGTGGTTATCTAACTGATGTCAGCTCATGATGAAAATCCTGTAAGAATATTCTTTGTTCATTATCAATTGTTTTGAAAATTTTAATGGTTATTCTCAATCAGTTAAAAATGACATACACGATTAAAACTAACTCGAATGATGAAATAGTTATGTAAATATTTATTTATTTCAAAAGGGATAAATGCAAGTACATATTATATTGACTAAAAAGCTGGCAAATTAGACCAGACCAAAGAATTGAGACTGCCCTCCAAGGACTACATTGTGTACAAAAGAATTTTCCTGAATAACTGGAGGGATATTTATTTATTGATGATATTTAATAATGTTTGTTGCAGTCTGTGGATGGACTATTATACGATACGCTGAAATTCATTAACGTTCTCCTGACGTCCAATGCCGAGACACCTCATTATACCATTGTATACAACAAGACTAAATTAAGAGGAATTAAGTGAAGACTTGAGATCGTGTATTAGGTAGCGAAACCGCATTTGTGAAGTGAGCAAACATGAAATATAGTTAAGTTCTCAGTTTGCGAGATGGTATTTGAAAACCAATATTCAAATACAACGGGAGGAACAGTTACAATGGTAAATATTTCGTAAGAATACAGAAAACTGTTATGTATGTCCAAACCATATTCACTTTTAACAGTTTCAAAAAAATTTGGGCATTGGGTATATGATACTCATTATAACAAGGGTTTTCTTGTATTTCCCAATGAATGAATGAAAAAGACAAAGCGATATTGTTGTTTTTACTGACGTTTTGCTATTTATTGCTAATAGCTTTATCAAAGTATTATCAAACCAGAATTTACAAAATCTCAGCATATATAAATAACAACTTAATCATCGTTCCATTGTCAAATCGGCCAGTTGGTAAAGATAACAAAACCAAGTGTGGATGACTGTTGGATTTGATAAGTGCATGAAATTCTAAAACCAGCATGTGTTTACATAATGAAATTGTTCATCACATTTGTGTTGACTTTGTCACTGCATGGAGAGGAGTGTGACAACCAGGTCAAATTCTGTTTTAGTCCATCATTCTTATTCAGACAAACGTTAAGATAGAAAATAAAATAGAATTGATTAAGTGAACTGGATGACGTAATACAGTTGAGTAGAATTCAGAGTAGGTCAGGTTGGCAACAGTGTCAATGAGTGGTGGTTAAAATTAAATAAGGGTGTAGTTAGAGCATAATACAGTTGAAAATAAGTAAGTTAATCGGATGACGTAACATAGTTGACTAGAAATTGGACGTCGGTCAAGTTAGCAACATTGTTAATGAGGGTAGAGATTACAAAAGGGTGGGGTAGAGAATAATATAAATGAAGATAAAATGCAAAAGACAAAATAATACAATTAGTAAGACTGAAATTAAGAAAGATTACGTCCATTGTAGATTTAATGAATGAACGAATTTCTTTTGTATGCAGAGTTAAGGATTTAGCAGATGAATTGCCATTGCTTCTGCGATGTGGAGAAGTTTGATCCGTACACTTTTAGCAAGATTGCCCTTATTTAATTTTAACCACCACTCATTAACACTGTTTCCAACCTGACCTACCCTTATTCTACTCAACTGTATTACGTCATCCAATTCACTTAATCAGTTCTATTTTATTTTCTATCTTATTCAGACAGTTTGGATTCCATTTAATATGAAGTGCTTCAGATATGAAAGTTTCTTTGTGATTTCTGAAATTTGCCTGCACTATTTCACTATTGTCAATCTCAATTTTGTGACCTGATTCTTTAGCGTGTGGACTTATGGCTGATGATTTTTCAAGCTCCCCTAGTTCAACTGCTTTACTCGGCGGTCGAACAGATGCTCTACGATGTTCATTTCTTCTTTCTTATCTGGATTTCTAGAGATGTTCGTCCAGTGTATATCGCATCACATTCTTTACATTTTATTTTGTAGACACAATAAATTGAGGATCCTTAGGGATTTGGTCTTTTATATGGACAAGGTTGCATTGTAGTGTGTGTCCGATGTTTTGAAGAGAACTCTGATGTTGAGCTTATTGAGTACTCTTTTGATATCATCCGACATCTCTGATCTATGTGAAATGACAACTGTTGAGGACCATGTCTTCGAAATAGGAATACACTTTCGACTATATTTAATGTCAGTGTTGATTTGGTTGATGAAGTTCCTTGGGTAGTTATTTTTCTTGAGCATTTCAGTAATGTTTGATATTTCTTCTTCGTTTGCCTTCTCAACCGTTATCAGATAGTGTGCTTGTCTAAGAAGACTTGAAATGACTAATATTTTTGCGCAGATGGGGTGTGATGATCCGAAGTCTAAATATTTGTTGTTGGAGTGGATTTTCTTCCTGAATATAGATATACTAAAATGTCCGTTTTCCCTCCTCTAAACTAGGCAGTCTAGAAACGGTAGTTCACCGACGTCTGATTCTGCTTCCGAAATAAACTGGATTCTGGGAGATGGACTGTTTATTTTCTACAGGAACGAACTGTGTGTATCTCGTTTTAGCACTACAAAAGTATCATCCACATATCTTAACCATATTTTGGGAGTGAGTACGCTTGAAAAGATGTTATCTTCGAATCTATTCGTGAAAAGGTCAGCGACTATTGGGGAGACTCGTGAAGCCATAGCAATACCATTTGTCTGTCCATATAAACTCCCTTCAAATGTATAATATTTATTTTCTAGACAGAATTTCAAGCCCTTAATTAATTCACTGGTGTCCAGTGGACATCGTGATATCGTTTTTCCTGATTCTAGTAGACTGGAAATGATATCAAGACTTCCAGCAATAGGGATACTGGTATATAATGAGTTAATATCATAGCTTATCATACTGTCTTTTTTATCAATTTCTCGATGTTCTATTTGGGACTTGAAATCATATGAATCTTTCACAATATTTAATGTATCCTTTTGCAGTGGTTTCATTATCGAAAATAAGTATTTAGAGAAGTTGTATGTCGGTGAATTGGTGAAATCTCCTGCTGGTCTTAATGGGACTGTGAGGTTACGTATCTATGGTTGACTGTAGAATCTTGAAGGTACATAAGATTTTGGTTTTAGTTTGCACTAAAGAGAACTCCCAGTTTTGGGTTTCATTTCTTGAAGGAGTCTGTTTGTATTTAGTTTCATTTTGTTGAATTCGGCAGACTTCTTCTTTTCTTCAATGAGTAAGTATGATCCCTCAGATTGGTGTTCAGTCGCCTTCTTTTCATAATCCGTTCTGTTCATTATCACAGCAACGTTTCCTTTGTCGGCTTTCGTTATTTCAATGCTTTTGTCGTTCTTCAAGTATTTTTGGGCTTCATATTCTTGTTTGGTAAGATTACATGGTATAACATTAGTAAAAACAATATCGTTTTGTTTTTCATTCATTGGGAAAAACAAGGTAACCTTAATTATAACTAATACAGAAAACTGATTTCTCCAAATGCTTCATTCCTGGACAAGAACAACAACAACAACAGACAACCATCAGCCATCATGAATGGAAGGAACCTGAAAGAAACAACCTCCTTCACATACCTAACTGGGAAGCATCGTTTCAACTACAGCCAGACGGAACTGACGAGGATACCAAAGCAAGAATCGGAAAAGCAAGACAATCTTACACTACTCTCAAGCCTGTGTGGAAGTCAACAGCACTCAGCATCGAACATAAGATCCGGATTTTCAACTCCAATGTGAAGTCAGTCAGTGTTACTTAACATACGGATCAGAGACTTGGCCAGCGCGTCATAAACAGCGACTCAAACAAACTACAGACCTTCATTAACAGTTGTCTTCACTCAATACTTCGCTCAAGATCAGATGGCCAACCGGCCAGAAAAGATCAGTAACAGAGATCTCTGGCAATGAGCGAACCAACCAACCCAGCAGGAACCGATTGTGAAACAAATAGGCAGGTAGAATTGGAGATGGTGGATTGGCTGGCCATACTCTGAGGAAACAATCCATCAAGTGACATCCCTAGACAAGCCATTGCTCGAGTGGAACCAGAAAGGGAAGCGGCGAGTTGGTTGTCAGTGGAAGGGTGAGGGTGACTTGGAGGAGGTGATGTGAAGAGGAGATGAAAGCGTGTGGGCAGACCTGGAGCCAGGTGATGACTCTAGCAGAGAACCAAACGCAATGGAGACGCACGGCTGAAACCCTATGTTCCTGTAGGAATTAAAGGATACAATAATAATAATAATAGTAAAGACAATGGCGTCTACTTCCGTGTTCAATCTTTTGCATGTACCAATTACATCTTAATATATGACCACCAAAAATATCCCTTAATATTATACAGGATGGATGGAAACATACACCTCAACAGCACTAACAAACCTTATTTAAATAAAAATAAAGATGGATAATTCCTTTCTACAATTCAGCGATGAAACTTTCAATCATATGTACATATACATACCTCAGCCTGTGAACAGAGAGAAGACAGGAAGACTCTTGACTGATAGGAAGTTTCTAGAAGATCTGGATTCTGCAGGTGATTTATGCCTAAAGTTTTGTGAACTCGAAAAAACACGCGCGCGAAAATCAACAAACTAGATCAAGTAACAGCGAAGCCAGGACAAAAAGTGAACAAAGAAAAGAGGGAAGTAATGGGCATACCCATGCACCAGAAAAATATTCAATAAGTAAAAAATATAAAAGATAGCTGTACAAATACATGTATTGTGATTGAACTTTCTTGAATAAAACACATAATATCAGGAGTTATGTCAGTAAGAAGATACTACTCTACATAAATAAAAAGATTATATAAATAATTAGAAAAGTGTCAATAATTAAAGAGAATGTGAAAAATACATTATGAATTAAGCTCATGTAGTAAGGTATAGGTTATAAGAGACATGTCGTTTAATAAAAGATAATATCAAAAAAAATTTTAAATAACCAGTGGTTTAAGAATGGGGAAGAACAGCCGTTGATTCTTAACTGTAGCAACCGAAAACGAAACTACCTCATAAACACATAGACAAATCTCCCTCAACCAATCAGATGCGTCCACAATGGAAGTGAGTAGTTTCAAAAAATAAAATTTACATAGAATTAATGCGATTGACATAACAGTAGAACATGGGCACCGTGGGAGAGTTTAATTGCGTTGTTTCGTTTTCGGTTGCTACAGTTTAGAATCAACGGTTATTCTTCCCAATTCCTAAACCACTGGTTATTTAAAATAGAGGAGTTAATATGAAAATGTGGGTAGCCACGCACATTTTGGTGTTTTAGTCTCGGAATCACAACTACCAAGATAAAGACACTAATTTTTCTATAATTTTTTTCACCACTATTCTGTCATTAAGTATTTCAGTCAGCAACATATTTCCTGTGGTTACGTAGGATATTATCCGTCATAAGCTTTCCAGTTCAACATTGGTTCAGGTTGCTGCCAGTTGAACAGAACTACGCAGCTATTAACACATTAGCTCACTACATCACAGTGAAATTCTCACTACTGCTTCATTGAAACACATTAGCATTTGTCAAGCAGATTACGTGTATGAAAAACTATTAGAATATTCTTCGCATTAGATGCAGTGAGTTCACACTGAAATCACAATGTTGAGATTGAAGAAGAGTTGTTTAGGTGGGAGAATTCATCCACCATATTGAAAATATTGCTAAATATTGTGAATGAGGACAGGTTCCCATGAAACAGACGGGAAGGAGAGGGATTTTAATATCAGGAGACAGAGTGTTTCGTACTGGTATCACTGTGAACACGTTTCACCTTACTCAAAGTACAGGCTGATTTGTTTCGCATCTGAAGATGAAGTGTGGGAATATCAGCAATTAGTTTCTGAGAGTTTTGTGTACTTTCTCAATATATATCATACATAAGAGAACTCTGGGAAATTTATATTCATCGGTTTTATCACCTAAGAGTTTCATACCTAATAATGGCCTCATTTGTAATAGTACGTTTCTATATAATACTGAATTCTGAATGTGCTATGTTGAGAAAAACTTAACCTCTATGTAGAATCTTGAGTTAGGACAGTAATGATGAATATGTCACCATTCTAGGCGAATCACGACGGGATATCTTACTCCTTTTCACCAAAATGAGAGGTAGACATCTTCAGAGTAGTCATCTACTGTTTACTTGCTGGTGTTTGAAGTTCAGAAATGTGGGGAAGCTGGAAGCGAGCTTAGCAACCCCACCGCACCATATGGAACAGCAGACGTCGAGGGGGATAACTATCAGGGAATGGAGTGTTTTACACTGGTATCACTGTGAAACCATTTCACCTTACTAAACTTACAGGTTGATTTAGTTCTTATCTGAAGTTGAAGTATGGGAATATTGGCAATTTGTTTCTCAAATATATTTGTACTTTCAGAATATCAGATAAACCATTAAGGCATTTGCAGTTTTAGTTTCGAAGGTACAGGTGACAATTCCATGTAGATATGATAGAGAAGATTTGTAGCTCAGGTGGATGATTTTGACTAAGACGTCCAAAAATGGGATTTGGTTTTCTGATTCCTCCTCTCAAGCGAACAACCACAGGACAATTAGAAACTCAAGTCTATAGAAAATCAACTCACACAGACCAAATCCTGAATTACAACAGCAACAATCCAATAACACACAAGAGGAATTGCATACAAACACTATTCAAGAGGGCCAACCAGGACTCATTGCAGCACTCCCACCTTAAGGAAAATTGAAGAAAGATATCTCATAGACGTCTTCAAAAAGAATGGATATCCACGGAATTTCATCAAAAGACATATACCCCCAAGCCAACCTATCAAACCAAAAGCCCCCAAGGAAAGCACAAAGAAAATCGCCTTACCATATATAAAGGAAATCTCAGAAATCACTACACTACAAGACTCTTCAAACCTTTAGGAATTGACGTCGTACACAAACCAACAAAATCACTTCACTCAATTCTATGTCAACCAAAAGACTCAACAGCGAAGGAAGATAAAACCAACGTCATCTACAAAATAGATTGCGTCAACTGCGAAAAACACTAAATTGGCCAAAGTGGACGTCCCCTTCGTCTTCGTATCCACGATCATAAGCTAGCTGTCAAAAGACATGATATCCACTCCCTCATATCACTACATACGGAGAACCACGGGCATCAATTCGACTGGGACAACCAAAGGTCAAATATTATACAGAGGAAACAACAAGAATGCTAGAGAATTTTTAGAAGCCCTCCCGGTATTCCAGTGAATCATCAATCAATAGACACATCGAGATAGACAAAATTTATCAACCGATAAGAAAGAAACCTCACACACACACACAAAGGGTCGAAGTTCAAGTCAAAGAAACAATCAGTTCCAATACCACAAGTAGCCTAGAAGGTGTGAAAACACACAAAAACAACCAATCACGTCCAAGGTCACCAGGAGAGATGATTAATAAACTCGTGGAGAAATCTAAAAGCTCACTTCGAAAAACTGAAGTATGCGCTGAAGATGTCGCCTAGTGGTGAGGCGATGAAAGCTTCGCAAATTAACTACTATCCAGCTCAGAGAACACAACCACATCAAAAAGACAATTCCATGTGGATTTTCAATGGATACAGCTTATGCATTGAATATCATAAGCAGTTATGACTATGATGACCCGTCGATCTTGTTGCTATCCTCTTTTGTTTAAAAAATGCATATGACTGTGAATGAACCGCCAGAGAAAATGAAATCTTGGAATAGAGACTTCACTGAATTTTTTATTTCTTATTCTCATTTATGATCAGATTTCAACATACAGTGATGGAAAATAGCACCTATCACTCACTGGTTATGTTAATGGTAGCCTAATAAAGTAACGTCAGACACGAAGTTGTTTGAAAACTACTTGAACACTATGACGTGCAGTATCCCAAATACTTATCGGCCTTATTCAACAACTGGCTACAGGACAGTGACACGTGTCAGATGATCTAAAACGGAAAACTCAGCGAAGCTTCTGAAGTGAGTACAGGAGTAAGACAAAGCCAGCTGCCATTTATCACTCATGAAATCCATAATTCTTTTGGACTGAATTATGTTGTACACCATGTCTAGGGAGAGAGAAGATAGGAATGCGTTGGACTGATAGGAAGGTGCAAGAAGATCCGGATTTTGCGGGTGATTCATGTCTGATGTCACACACACACATTGAAGACCTACACGCGAAAACCAACAAGTTTGCTTACGAGGCTGGCAACGAAAACAGTGCATCAAGTGGACACAGAGTAGATGGAGATGATAAAGGTAACCAACTAACAACAGCAACAACAACAACAAGCACCAGTCACTATCAAAGGGAGAAATTTGGAAGAGGTAACTTCCCTCCCTTATCTTGGGAGCACCACCTCAACTACTGGTATAGGATGTCAAAACCAGAATCACAAAGGCAAGATAAAACTCCATCAATCTGTGCATCTACCAATTCACCTGCTCATGTGGAGCCAGGTATGTCGGCCGTACTCAGCGTTCGCTATCCAAACGCGTCAACGAACATTTACCTTCATGGTTTTATAAAGGAGAAAACCGATGCCCCCGCAGCTCGATCCTTGAACATTTGATCGACTCTGGACACCAAGTCAAACCACAAATAAACTTCAAAGTTACCTACAGAATACAAGGTAATCTTGCTAAAAGTGTACGGATCAAACTTCTCCACATCGCAGAAGCAATGGCAATTCATCTGCTAAATCCTGAACTCTGCATACAAAAGAAATTCGTTCATTCATTAAATCTACAATGGACGTAATCTTTCTTAATTTCAGTCTTACTAATTGTATTATTTTGTCTTTTGCATTTTATTATTTCACATCTTCATTTATATTAGAGGTGATGAAGATCCCTGGCCAACACCAACAACAACAACAGACAGCAATCAGCATAAATGGAAAAACCTGAAAGAAACTACTCCTTTACCTACTTGGGAAGCATTGTTTCAACTACAGGCGGAACTGACGAGGATATCAAAGCAAGGATCGGGAAAGCAAGGCAAGCTTTCACTACTCTCAAGTCTGTGTGGAGGCAACATCATTCAGCGTCAAAATAAGATCGGGATTTTCAACTCAATGTGAAGTCAGTACTACTATACGGATCAGAGACTTGGCGTGTCACAAAGAGCACCTCAAACAAGCTACAGACCTTCATTAACAGATGTCTTCGCTCAATACTCAAGATCAGATGGCCGGAAAGGATCAGCAACAAAGATCTCTGGGAGCGAACCAACCAGGAACCCATTGTGAAACAAATAGGCAGGAAAAAATGGAGATGGATTGGCCACACTCTGAGGAAACCAGCAAGTGACATCACTAGACAAGCAATCGCTCGAGTGGAACCAGAAAGGGAAGCGGCGAGTTGGTCGTCCAAGGGTGACCTGGAGGAGATCATGTGAAGAGGAGATGAAAGCATGTGGGCAGACCTGGAGCCAGGTGAAAACTCTAGCAGAGAATCGAACGCAATGGAGACGCATGGCTGAAGCCCTATGTTCCTCTAGGAACTAAAGGAAATAATAATAATAATATTCTCTACCCCACCCTTTTGTAATCTCTACCCTCATTAACAATGTTGCTAACTTGACCCACGTCCAATTTCTAGTCAACTATGTTACGTCATCCGATTAACTTACTTATTTTCAACTGTATTATTCTCTACCCCCACCCTTGTTTAATTTTAACCACCACTCATTAACACTGTTGCCAACCTGACCTACTCTGAATTCTACTCAATTGTATTACGTCATCCAATTCACTTAATCAATTCTATTTTCTTTTCTATCTTAACGTTTGTTTCCAAGCCAAATAATACTCATATTACCTAATTATCCAAACTTTATAAATCTAATGTACACACACAAACAAAATTGTATAAATATGCGACTGTACAGCTCAGTGAATGAATTCGCCGAAAAGAGTCTCTTCGCTGAACGCCTTCTTTTCTTTTATAATCTGAAATCAGTTTGGAACTCTTCTTCACTCAGTCGCCATAAAGAAAAAAATTCAAATCAGCGGAAAGAAGGTGTTGGAACGAACCGACCGAGAACCCACTGCTCAAAAAATATTCGGAAGAAAGTTGATAGGATTACAGGGTTTCATCACGAGCTGACATTGACTAGAGAACCATTGGAAAACCTGAGAGTGCTGGCGACTGGCCCAGGTGGTTACCTGGGGTTCCAGTGGGAAGTCGTGACCAGTAGGGTGCAGAAGGTCGGGTGTTAGGACAAGTACTCGCCGAAGACATTGGCTAGCGGTTGCGCTATATCATGAATTGGCAGAAGTTAGAATTCATGCGTTGGCCATTGGATCGGGTCCCAGTGGCTTAATGGTATACGAGCTCGCTTTGTAACCAGAAGGTCCTGGGTTCGAATCCCGATGGGTGCGTACTGATGAAGAGTCCCAAACTAGGACGAAACAGCTGTCCAGTACTCCCAGGTTTTCCAATGGTTCTCTGACCAATGTCAGCTCATGATGAAACCCTGTAACCAATCAACCAAATCCCTACAAACCAATACTTGAAAGTTGAAAAGAGTTGGACATACACTTGAAAGATAATTAGATGACATGGCACACCAGTCAATCACTAGAGTGAAACCCGAATGGAAACGCCGATGAATGCGGCGTTCAACAGTGACATTGAGTCGATGGTGTGAGGAAGATGTCAGAGTCTATAGAAAATAGTGAATCACCTAAAGAGGGGGGCAGAGAATAGGAAGAAATGGAGACGTGTTGTTGAAACCCTATGCTGCACTCGGAAACCAAAGGAACAACAATAATAAATTAATAAAATGGTCTAGAAGTCAGTGTATCCATCCATGTCATTACTAGACAATCTTAATTTCGGTTTTCGTCGTGGAGAGGTGCTAAATCCTTGCACTAGTCAAACTAGCACATAACCGAATGCTAATGCTCTTGATTGGCAATAACGTTTCTCGTTGATATCATCACCAGTTGCAAGCATCTTGTCCACTGTTGTCCACTGTGTATGTATGTGGAATCCATAGCTGTTAAAATACCAAATCGTTAGGCGCCGATTATCTGGTATACATTCATATCTGATGAAACAGCTGTAAAAGTCAGCATACTCATTCAATGCATTTTAATCCTTTGCGTTCCTAGTGAAACATAGGACTTCAAGCTAGAGCTCTGTAGTTTTCCATTATGGGTAAATTTTATTTTGATAGAGTCTCACAGTGTTATACAGTAATATTTAGTGATGACGTTTCGAGCACAATTTATTGCTCATAATCATATCAAGGTAATCACACGACTTCCTAAATTCATTTATATAGTTCCATTGTTTTTCACTTGATTTTCACTTGATTTGATTGGTAGTAATATTTTCCATATTTCGGGTATGAGTGATGATTCATTCCTATTGCATGTGTTGGGTGTAGATTCGATGAACAAAGATTCAGTAATCAACCTCTCTCTCCACCTACCTAGATTACTCTTTAGAATTTTAACCCTCTCCCACCCTTTTGTGTGGTTGTGTGTTAATGCATGCATTGCAATTGCCGAGCTTTTTTCTAAATTACTTATCTTCTCTGGGTCAACCATTCTTACCTTAGCTAAATTCTTATGTTCTGACAATCTGACTACCCCTGACCTACTAGTTTGACCTATGTAGTTCACATAACTCACAGTCATTGCAGGGTATTTTGTAAATTATATTATTTTGTCTAGTTGGGTCCACTGGGTCCTTTAACCTACAGAGCTTGTCCCTGAGTGAGTTTGTAGGTTTAAATGCCACCCTAATTCCTGCTTTATTTAGAATCCTACGTAGGGTCTCAGATGTCCCCTCTTTATATGGTATAACTGTAGATGACTTATATTCTCTCTTATTTATTTTATTACTACTAGTTTCACAATTATTTTTATTTTTATTTTGGCGTTTTTCAATCTTCCTAATGAATTTTAAAGGATAATTATTTAACACCAACGCCTCTTCTATCTGTTTTATCTCATCATTTAGGTCTTTTTTCGTGCTACTTAGTGGCATTGCTCGGTTTGTTAAACACTTAACTAAGCTTGCCTTAACAGTTAAAGGATGAGATGAATTAAAGTCTAAATATCTATTAGAATGCGTTGGTTTTCTATAAACACTAGTGTTTAGTTTGCCTTCTTCTATTCGTTTTATTTTACAATCTAACATAGCTAATTCTCCTTGCTCATTTTCGGCTTCAAATGTGAATTTTATTCCCTTCACTAATGAGTTTATGTGTGTCAAGAAGCTAGAGATATGTTCTGACACAATTCTTTTTCTTTTTCTTTTGGCCTTTTTCAATCTTCCTCTGTAGTTTTAGTAGCAGTAGTTATACTTTCTTATCGCGCGGTGCTAGTCTCACACTAAAACTTCTCTGTCTATCAGGTTCACAGTCAACTAGGAGGGGCAATAATAAGCGTTTGCTGGGGGTATCACACACCGGACCACGTGAGGCATGTTCGGCAACACATCCTACCAGTGAACACAGACAAACAGCAAAAACAACAAGATATCAAAGCAATTATTTTTTGCATTTCAACTGAAATAAAATTCTGCAAATCTTATAGAATTGTTCACTTTTGCTATATTAATCTTATCAACGCAAAATTATAATTGGAAACATTTATTTCCCGATACGAATTTAAAACAAGCAATAAAGGTTAATAAAGCAGGATGATTAATGAATTCATCAAACTTCGGTAGAACTCCTCTTCACCTGAATACTCTACATACACGGATAAATATATATACTACTGAAATTACATTGCGAGATATAAGACTGATAAGCAAATAAACTACATTGAATTAGTCATGCAGAAAGACAGGTGCGAATGTTTTCTTCAGGTCATGTTCAAATAGATAAGGAGAGAGGGAGTATGAGTGATGGAAATTAAGATAAAATGCATTACGCTTCAATTACATCACTTAGATAAACAATTAGACATTAGAGAAACATAACAAGAATTGAAAACAGAGTAATATCAATAGTAATAGTTATAATAATAATGTTGAAGTGAGTTAAGATAATGCTACTGATAAAGGGTAGCTTTGAATGAATCAGGAATAATAATAATAATAGTAAGAGGTAGAACAATATGTAAAGCGTATTACCATGGTAGATTCAGAGTGACGACCATCTCCTTTTGTACACAGAGACCTGGTTTGTAAACTCGAATTGCACAAGCCTCCTCCACAATTGCAAGCATCTTCCTGTTTATTTGTGTGCTCGCTGACAACAGTGAGAATGACTTGACAGAGCGTCGATATCATGTACATAGTCCACAAGATATTTTGCTGTTGAGGATTTTGGAACTTTGCACTCAGCTGTTTTCAACCATTTTGGTAAATTCTCCATCATACGATGAGTAGACAATCACCTTTCTCTACGACCTATGCGTGTTTGCTTCCACAAACACACTAATCAAATTGATATACGCAGTTTGAAGTGTTGAGGAGTGGTGACTGGTCTTTCCGTGATTGTTGAAGCACTCGCTTGATGATGTTAAGGAAAACAAGTTTTGTAGCATAATAAGTTCTCTTGATGGCTTTATCGAGTCTTCGTTTGACTACTTCCTGTACATCATCTCCTTTGAACGGCAAACTGATATAGACAGATTTCTTCAGAACTGTTTGGATAGTTTTGAAGGGGCTATTTTCTTTATAGTATTTATTAATGAACTTCTCAGGATATCCATTCTGAGATAAAATATCCTTCAGAGCTTTTGTTTCATGCTCAGCAGTACTGTCAGAACAAATTTTCCGTGCTCTATTGAACAGTGTTCTGACTAATTTCTTTTTATACTGGATTGGAACAAAACTCTTAAAATGCATGTAATGTCCTGTCCATGAAGACTTTCTAAATATAGATCTTTCGATTATGCCATCAATCCTTTTCACTAGAAAAACGTCTAGGAATTTAATAGTATCGTTTTCCTCGTATAAGATAACGGTGATAGTTGATGTCACCGTAAAAATACTAATATGGGGGAATAACTGAGATAGAGTAACAAGTACGTGTCAAGTGTGAACAGTGTCTTAGCCAAAGATGAGATTAATGCATGAATACATTGAAAGCAAATAATTCGCTCTAAAGATTCTCATGCACATCGGATTTCAAAGTAGTCACTCCTCCTATTTGGTTGGTATTTGACCCATTCCTTAATGAAGCAACGAATTAATGGGCCGCTGAATCTGAGATTGCCTATATCGGGTTCAATGGAGATGAAAATACAGCAGAAGATGATTCTGATTTCATAGAGTAAGTAGATTTGTAGATCAGTTGGATAGTTTCGATGCAGTTGAATGATCTGAGCTTGATCGTTTTATTATTCTTGTAGACAACATCTCCAGCTGAAAGGTCAATATGAAGTGAACGTATCTGAATTCTCCATACCTGTGCTGTACTTTCCCCAATTCTCTTTTCTTTCTTTCTACATGACTTACCATCTTCCAATGACATTAATTTTGTCAGATATGCTGACGATCTGTCTGTATCTTTGCCTATCAAATGTCAAAGCGACTGCTCTAAACTTAATGACTTTCTGTCAGAAATCAGACAGTGAGTGGTCCAAGGAAAACGGTCTTACCTTAAACCCCTCCAAATGCCAAACAGTCAATTTCGGCTTGAGGCATAAATCTGACCTAAACAAACTGGTTGGCTCTCACGAGGTATGCAACATAGATGGCACTGAAATAGAAACCAAGTTGGAAATTAAATACCTAGGCGTCATTCTATCTGCTGATTTCTCCTAGTCGTCTCATATCTTAGCGATTTCTAAGAAAATATTCCGTCTTACCTATTACATCAAGAAGTTAAAACATTCTGGTATAACCCAACCCTTACTCCTACAATTTGTTAACTCTCGCATTCTGCCTGTTATTCTCTATTTATTCCCCTTAGTTTTTCCCGGGCTACTGAAGAAAGATTACACCTTATTATGCAGGATGTTAAAGGTTGTCAGCAGGGTAACCAACGTGCCACTTTACCAGCTTGTTAATATTCTGGTCGACAGGCACATCGACTCATGTGAAAAATGGACCAAATCCATTTTATCTAACTCACACCACCCTCTTCACTCACAACTCTCCCCTTGCATCTCATCAGGCAAAACCAGAAGCCTATATAGAAAACTATATGCTCGCACCAGCAAGTACAAAAACTTAACCATACCCTACTTAGCTCGTGTTCTGTGCGATAAAGAAAGCATTAGGCGTGACACCTATAATTCATTAAATAGTCAGTAGAACAACTGGACCTCGTCTTTCCAACTCATATCATTTATAGGTACAACATTTCCTTTCTTTCTTTCTTTCTTTCTTTTCCTTTTCTCACTCCCTCTCTTTTTCCGTTATGTGCTGCTTTGTTTCTCTCTTCCGCTTAGGCCAGTAAATATGACAGCACCTACTTTTCTAACACCTTCAAACACTGTTCAATTTTGGCTTTGCTACCGACATCCCAATATGTTGTTGTTATAATGAAATGAGATTTCCTTAATCTATGTAGAATTTTATTTATTGATAATGTACTAACTGGATGCAATACTGTAGTAAAAATGCTGAGAATTCCATTCTGTATCACAAGTACTGTTTTGGAATAAAGCAAATTATTATTATTATTACTAAATTGAAGCTTTAATTTTAATATGTATAATTGTTGAGACAGAAGAGGAGGAAATTATCGAAAGGGATATTTTTTGCTCAATTATTTTGTGTTTTATAGATGTCTGAATGAATATTTTCGATATATATTGAAATGATTATATTACTGAAAGAAATCAATAAAAGGTTGTAAACCTTTGTATCTCAGTGTTTAATTTCAACAGATAATATATATGCAAGTTATTATTATAAAAGCTTTTGCATTCTCCAATAAATGAAAGCCTTTACATAAGGAAGGAAATTTATATAGACAGTCAAGTGGTGTAGCCATGAGTTCATCAGTTTCACCATTGGTCGTTGATCTTTTCATCAATATATATATTTGAAGTTAACATCTTCTGAAGCATAGTTATACCTGAAATATGGCTAAGATACACTAATGATACTTTGCTTGTACTTACACAAGATACACATATTTCATTCTTGGATAAACTGAACAATCAGCCTCACAGAATTCAGTTTACGCCGGAAGAAGTATCGAACTTCTGTGAGTTACCTTTTCTAGACTGCCTATTTAATAATTGGAAAACAAATAGACGTTTTAATATAAATGTATTTAGGAAGAAAATCCACTCCAACAACAAATGTGCCTAGTCGTTTGTTTATTGCAGACTGAATTCCATCGTCAGTGAAGTTTGCAGTGTGGCCACCATTCTAGATGGCTCACTATCACGGTGAACTTTGAATTGTTTATCTTAAATGGTTGGAGGCAATCAGCTGGAAGGAAGCCTTTGACATATTTATTCTTCGTGCTAGTTGATATTTGTCAGCAAAGGCGTATCTGCAGCCTCTCTACCTGAAACTCGAAACCGCGCCCGCCAGTGCTGCAGTCAGAGACACTTCCTGAAGAATGCTCTCAACCATCTAAATATCAATAATTCAAAGTACACTATGATGACGAGCCACTCAAAATGCTGATCACATTGCGAACTTGACTGATAGAATTCAGTTTGCACCAAAGAAAGGACTAAGCTGGAAAAGCAGCAGGACCAGATGGAATCCCAGCAGAAGCATTGAAAACGGACCCAGAGACAACAGCGGAATTGATGACGCCACTACTGGAGAAGGTGTGGAAAGAAGGCAAACTACCCGAGGATTGGAAGAAAGGATACTTATTCAAACTACCAAAGAAAGGAGACTTAAGTCAATGCAAGAACTGGCTTGGAATTATGCTCCTGTCCATCCCAAGGAAAATACTAAGCCGCATCATCCTGGAGAGAATCAAACATGCCAACCTGGATGAAAACCTTCGACCGGAACAGGCTGGATTCAGGAGAAACAATTCATGCATTGATCAGATCGCCACATTACGGATCATCATTGAACAAAGCTTGGAATGGCAGTCACCTCTCTATTTCAACTTCATCGACTTTGAAAAGGCCTTCGACAGCGCAGCGTCGACCGAGAGGTGATTTGGAAACTACTACGCTACTACGGGGTGCCACCGACAATTATACATCTCATCCAACAGCTATACGACAATGCTTCATGCCAAGTAATCCACAACGGGAAACTTACGAATCCTTCGAAGTGAGGACAGGAGTAAGGCAAGCTGGCTGCCTACTATCGCCAGTGATTTTCCTGATTGCAGTAGACTGGATAATGCGACAGACAGTGGCGGGCAATGACGAGACAGGCATAAAATGGACTCACGAAAAACACCAACTTGGAGGATCTGGACTTCGCCAATGACATATATGTCTGATTTCCTACAAACTAGAAGATATGCAAGTGAAAAGCAACAAGTCGGCAGAAGAAGCATCAAAGATAGGACTTCAGGTGAACATAGAGAAAACAGAGGTGATGAAGATTACTGGCCAACACCACCACCACCAACAACAACAACAACAGACAACAATCAGCCATCATAAATGGAAGGAACCTGAAAGAAACAACCTCCTTCACATACCTAACTGGAAAGCATCGTTTCAACTACAGGCGGACGGAACTGACGAGGATATCAAAGCAAGAATCGGAAAAGCAAGACAAGCTTTCACTACTCTCAAGTCTGTGTGGAGGTCAACAGCACTCAGCATGAAAATGAGAATAAGATCCGGATTTTCAACTCCAATGTGAAGTCAGTCAGTGCTACTTAACATACGGATCAGAGACTTGGCCAGTGCGTCATAAAGAGCATCTCAAACAAACTACAGACCTTCATTAACAGTTGTCTTCGCTCAATACTCAAGATCAGATGGCCGGCCAGAAAAGATCAGCAATAGAGATCTCTGGCAATGAGCGAACCAACTCAGCAGGAACCGATTGTGAAACAAATAGGCAGGAAGAAATGGAGGTGGATTGGCTGGCCATACTCTGAGGAAACAATCCATCAAGTGACATCACTAGACAAGCCATTGCTCGAGTGGAACCCGAAAGGGAAGCGGCGAGTTGGTCGTCAGTGCGAAGGTGGGGTGACTTGGAGGAGGTCATGTGAAGAGGAGATGAAAGTGTGTGGGCAGACTTGGAGTCAGGTGAAGACTCTAGCAGAGAACCGAACGCAATGGAGACGCACGGCTGAAGCCCTATGTTCCTCTAGGAATTAAAGGAAACAATAATAATAATAACAAAGAATAGACTAAACACACTACACTAGTCAGTGACTAGTGTCCAATCAAAGTATCCAATACAGTCTGATCTACAGAAGGTTAACAATCACCAGACAGAATAGCTCAGTGGTAAAGTCTCTGACACAAGTTCAAACCTTAGGAGGGACGTGCATTCCTTCAAGGTTGCAGTCACACCTTGTTGGCTGATGAGTGCCAACTAGCATGAAACTTAGGTCAAGTAAGACTTCATGCCAACTGCCTCCAACCATCCAATATAAACAATTATAATCAGGACAGAGATATTATATATTGTACAGAGAAGAATGCTCTGGAATTTGAGAGTAATTCATGCATAAATGGACACAACTACATACATAGTCAGTCACGTGAAAAGTTATTCAACCGAGATGGAAGAGGTCAAAAAATTAGAAGAGTCAGGAATTAGTAAGAAAACAAATGAATGCGATTATCGAGTTACTTCATAAAAAATGAAATGAAATTTCAACAGCGTGAAAGAGCCAGCTAGCGCTTACCAAGCCAGTTATAAGAAAGCAACAGTGTCTTTTCCCACAGTTTCTTATACACGCAGTAGTAACCAGAGTGACTTTATTAGGTGACTTTAAACTACAGAAGCCAAAAACACAACTACCTAATGAACTGAATAAGGACCACCTCCAGCTACCAGTCAGATGACTCCCTCTAGCATAAAGAGGAAATTATAGATGCTGTACAAAAAGCACGCGGCTAATTCATTCCAAATCTAGTAGTCAAGTACTGCTTAGACAACAGGCTCATTCGAAGGGAGAATACGTGTAGCCAACTGTCATCCATGCGCCATATTCATAACGTGGTCAATCATGCAAACGATTTCGTTAAATCTTTCTATGGGACTCACACAAATCCCATCAGAAGTTTCTAGTCTCCTAAACATGAGGATCTGATGTGAATGTGTGAATGAATCAAGAAACACGATGATTTCCAGTTATCTCGATGAGATGAATTATTGCACATGAACTGGTTTAACCTACTAACTATGAAGAATTCAATGGGAAATTGGGAAGTTTTCCTGGAGTATGTTATGTACTAGGATGTTATCCCAAATAACTACTTTTCAACACAGCATTACTTCTATTTTGATAAAGTATCACAGTGTTAAACTGTAAGCGATATTTACTGACGACCACGTTTCGAGCACAATTTATTGCCACTCACAATCACATCGAGTGACTCACACACACACACAACTTTCTACCTTCGTTTATATAATTCATCTGAGATCGTACGTGGGATACTGAATACATATATATCGGGAATTAGGGTGGTATTTAAACCTACAAACTCACTCACGCACGACAAGCTCTGTAGGTTAAAGTGTGGTGACCCTGTAGCTTGACCCAGTCGTCAGACAAAATAATATAATTCACAAAATACCTTGCAGTGACTGAGTCAAGTCACCTAGTAAGGTCCGTCAAACCAGTAGATCGGAGGTAGTCAGATTATCAGAAAATAAGAGTTTACCTCAGGTTAGAATGATTGATCCCACCCACGAAGATAAGTAAGTAATTTAGAAGAGAACTCGACAACGGCAACGCCACTGCATGCATTCACACACAACCACACAATAGATTGGGTGGGTGGGACAGACTTACGATTCTAAAAAGTAATCTAGCTAGGTGGAGAGCGAGAGAGGTCGATAACCAAATCTTTCTTCATCGAATCTACACCCAACACGTGCATTAGGAATGACTCATCACTCATAACAGAAATATCGAAAATATTACCGACAATCAAATCAAGAGATGAAAAATAATGATGGGATTATATAAAGGAAGTTGTGAAGTTGTGTGAGTAGTGCCTTGATATGATGATTATGAGCAGTGATAAATTGTGCTCGAAACGTGATCATCAGTAAATATTGTTTGTTGACTGTATAACAAACACTGTGAGACTTAATCAAAATAAATTTCCTCCATAACGGAATTGAACTCTCCCACGGTGCCCATGTTCTCCTCTTATGTCGATCGCATTACTTCTATGTAAATTTTGTTTTTTGAAACTACTCACTTCCACTTTGGACGCATCTGATTGGTCGAGGGAGATTTGTCTATGTGTTTATGAGGTAGTTTCGTTTTCGGTTGCTACAGTTTAGAATCAACGGTTATTCTTCCCAATTCTTAAACCACTGGTTATTTAAAATGGAAGCGTTAATATTTCTTTTCAAATTTTTCGATGGAATACCATATATAAGAATAAAGGCGCTTTTTCTATCTACACTTGATGACTAATACTAATTATATCAGACAAAACTTTAAGTTCTTAATAATTTCGTATGACTTTTTATTAGCCAAGATGTAAGGTAGTCTGCAAATCGGCTGTTATTGTTTCCTAGTTGTACGCCCTATATGGCTTTCTGTACACACAAGAAGGTGGATATTTGCACGGAAATAGAATTAAAGCAACTAGATATCTTATCCTTCACTTGAGCAATACTAATCAATTGGCTAGAAAGTGATAAACAAATGGAGTGGTACTCAGAGTCTTCTGAATAAAGCTACATACTGTTTGGTGCAGAACTTCACTGACTACGGTCGAAATGTTTACAACATCATGCTATCTTCATTTTTTATTAGTGACTGCTTCAACTATTTATACTTATTATTATTATTATCCTTATTATTACAATTTTCAACATTCATCACTGAACAAAGAATTTTCTTTTCGATAACTCCTTCATCATCAGGTTCTACAGTTATTAGCTCTTTGGCCGGTTTGGACCAGGTGTTCTGATATTGAGCTAATGATGCTTCTAACTACATATTTACTTATCCACACTGGTAGATGTTCCCAATCACGAAAAATCAATTTCCTAGACTAACGGCCAATATAACTCGCTCCACCACAAGCTCAGTTGAAATGGTAGATACAATTGGAAGTGGCTAGTCTAGGTACTTCATCTTTCAATTGAAGAGTCACCATCTGGCGTGTAGAAAATAAGACTTGTAGTTTCCCAGCATTAAAAGTTCTTTGAACTGATTTTCTTAATTTCTTCGTAATTATTTCGCTAGGTATATCGCCCTTGAATTACAGTCGTATGTATAAAGGCTTCTTATTTACGGATAATGTCTAGTTCTTTTCAACTTTCCCTGATAAATTTGTCTGGATAGCTATTTCCAGTCAAGGTATCATAAACCATCCTTGGTTCATCTTGATTTACCTCTTCTGAGCATATATCTCTAACCCTGTGGCTGAGGGTCCTTACTAGATTTCTTTTGTACTTGAGAGGAACGAAGTTGTGAAAATAAGGGTATATTGTTCTATCCAAGTACTTTTTCTTTGCAAATTTCTCTTCACATTACCATCTGGTTTTCTTGTAAGAAGAATTTCTAGGAAGGCAATTAATTCTATTCTTTTGCGATTCCTCTTCCCACTTAAATTTCATAGCAGAATGTGTAATTCATTCGATTGAGTTATTATTGTGTACCTATCCGAATCATTATCATCGGTCGGTTTTCGACATAGAACTTTGCACATATGTGTGGCAGTTCAAGTCGCTACACTCCCTCCTTGCAGCACACAAAGTAAGAGAAGAAAGTAGGAGAAATGCATAATAATGAAAGTAAACAGAGGTGTGAGACAAAGGTATAGTAATAACGAAGAACAATTCAGTTTCATTGGAAATCACAAGTCGCAAGGAGTGGATTCATCTGCGCCAGCCATTGAGAACGAGGATTTTCAGCCATATCACTAATTTTTTCCAACCATTGGTTCCTACCGTCCCGAGGACACCAACCAGGAAGCCAGTCTACACCTTCCTACGTGTCTGGCTCAAACTTACGATTGTGGATTTCATTGACTGGTGCCATGTTTTGGTTTGGCCGCCGCTAGCTCTTTTCCAGCCTGACCCTATGTCAGCTAACATTACCCATTGTCGAGGAAGGCGATGACTAGGCATGTATGCATAACACATGTCCTAACCATCTCAGTCGATGTAGCTTCACAGTCTCGTCGACTGATTTCCCCTCATTGCTTACCTAGAACTCGACCGAGGCCTAACCTCAATATTGCTCACCTTATTACACCTACCACTTCACACGGGAGATAGAACGCAGACACCTATGATCGAAGACAGCTAATCTTTCCATGTCTTCCATTCTCAATGGCCAGGTCTCACAGTTGACCATAAAGGAGGACGGAGCGGACTACTGAGCAGTAAACACGCCCTTTGGTCGATAGTCGGATATCACGTCTACGCCAGAGACGGCGTAAACAATCATTATCATAAAGAATAAAGGTGTCATTCATACACCTTCAATAAGATGAGAATTTTTTCAGTAACCATTCTTTTTAAACTATTACTGGGCAATTTCAATCCTTTATCACTAACCCATATACATACATGGTTTGCCCACGTGTCTTGCTTTAATAAGATGAATGTTATCATTGTTGATGTAAAAACTGAATATGATAAGCGTAGACGCCATTTGTTCTCCACTTTGTTCAACATTACTTCTTTATATAGACACATATGACCAAAAGCGGAATGGACAATAAGAAAGAAACCAACAAAAACAACTTTGTTACCTGACTTTGTTTGTCTGACGCGGTTGGTTGTTTTTTGTTTTTAATAAATGCGTGGGTGTACATGAAGTATGGTAATCAATTTTTCAAATGAGAAAATATTTACTAGGTTATTATTATTATATTTTGACTTCCTTCGTTAACATAAACTTCTTTTCATCGTAATCAGTTGACTATTCTTCCTGTTCTATCTCTAGTGATGGAAAGGGAAATTTCATACTGAGTGTTTTTGATGCATTTTAACTGAAAGGTGGCTTTTATGGCTTGACTGATTTGGTTTAAAATCACCGAAAATATGCATTGATTGAGTCATAAAGAAAAAAAAAATAAAAGAGAAATTCAGTGAGGAAAGTGCTTTTTTATCGACGAAATCATCTTCAGAGAGGCTGTACTGTACAGTCGGATTTATATTAACCAAAAATGTATAGTTGTCCATTAGTGAGTAATAGGGGGGGGGACATAACTGATATAATTACTTAGAAGTGGTTTCAAAAGTAAAATAAAAGTTGTGAATTATTTTGATTTGACACTAGTAACTAGTGTGATGCGTCTAGTCCTCTCTTTGGTGCAGACTGAATTCCATCAGTCAGGTTGTAATGTGGCCACCATTCTAGGTAGCTCGCCATCACGGTGTACATTGTTTGTGATGATATTAGCTGGTTGGAGGCTATCGGTAGGAAGCCTTGGACCTAGGTTTCGTGTTAGTTGGCACTCGTCAGCAAGGCGTATCTGCAACCTTGAAGGAACTCGTGTCCATTCTGAGATTCGAACCAGCGTCACCCAGTGCTGCAGTGAGAGACGTTACCACTGAGCTATTCGGGCTGTCGATTCACCTCCTGTAGGACTGTGGTGGATATTTTGATTTGACACTCGTAACTAGTGTGATAATGGCGAGCTACCTAGAATGGTGGCCACATTACAACCTGACTGATGGAATTCAGTCTGCACCAAAGAGAGGACTAGACGCATCACACTAGTTACTAGTGTCAAATCAAAATATCCACCACAGTCCTACAGGAGGTGAATCGACAGCCCGAATAGCTCAGTGGTAACGTCTCTCACTGCAGCACTGGGTGACGCGGGTTCGAATCTCAGAAGGGACATGAGTTCCTTCAAGGTTGCAGATACGCCTTGCTGACGAGTGCCAACCAGCACGAAACCTAGGTCCAAGGCTTCCTGCCGATAGCCTCCAACCAGCTAATATCATCACAAGTTGTGAATTATGTAAAACTCATCGGCACAGAGGAAGAAAGGGCTAGAAATTTGATAAGGTTAACATTTTTATTGAGTGAGAATAAAGATGGTAGTTGAGTGTCAATTTGACAAGTGTAAAGAGGGTGAGAAAATGTACAAAAGGAATATGTCAGAGTTATAATAGTGAATTAATTTTCAAAGTAAAAGCGAAGTAATCATTAAAAATAAAAAAATTTACAGGTAACGAAGAATGAAAAGGTTAAGACCATGGTAGAATAAGACACTGGACAAACGTTTTCTGTATACAGAGTTCGGGATTGTTGTGACGAATTGCCACACATGGATGCCGAAACCTGACGCCCTTTGTACCATTTGATCTCACCTTCTGGATTATCTTGAAAGACACTTCCGGTGGAGCTGTGTTACTTGAGTTCACCAAGTGCCCACATGCTTTCATCTCCTCTTCACATCATCTCGTCCAAGTCACCCTCACCCTTGCACTGACGACCAATTCGCCGCTTCCCTTTCGGGTTCCACTCGAGCAATGGCTTGTCTAGGGATGTCACTTGATGGATTGTTTCCTCAGAGTATGGCCAGCCTATCCACCATCTCCATTTCTTCCTGCCTATTTGTTTCACAATCGGTTCCTGCTCGGTTGGTTCGCCCATTGCCAGAGATCCCACACTGTTGCTTATCTTTTCTGGTCATCTGATCTTGAGTATTGAGCGAAAACAACTGTTAATGAAGGTCTGTAGTTTGTTTGAGATGCTCTTTATGACGCGCAGTGCATGTCTCTGATCCCTATGTTAAGTAGCACTGAATTCACATTGGAGTTGAAAATCCGGATATTATTTTCATTTTGATGCTGAGTGGTGCTGTTGACCTCCACACAGACTTGAGAGTAGTGAAAGCATGTCTTGCTTTTCCGATGATCCTCACTTTGATATCCTTGTCAGTTCTGTCTGCCTGTAGTTGAAACGATGCTTCCCGAGTTGGTGGGTATGTGAAGGAGGTTGTTTCTTTCAGGTTCCTTCCATTTATGCTGGCTGATTGTTGTCTGTTGGTGGTGTTGCCCAGGAATCTTCATCACCTCTGTTTTCTCTATGTTCACCTGAAGTCCTATCTTCTCTGGATGCTTCTTTTGCCAACTTGTTGCTTTTCACTTGCATATCTTCCAGTTTGTGGGAAATCAGACATATATCATTGGCGAAGTTCAGATCCTCCAAGTTTTTCGTGTGAGTCCATTTTATGCCTGTTTCCTCATTGCCTGCCACTGTTTGTCTCATTATCCAGTCTACTGCAATCAGGAAGATCATTGGCGATAGTAGGCAGTCAGCTTGTCTTATTCCTGTCCTCACTTCGAAGGATTCCGTAAGTTTCCCATTGTGGATTACTTGGCATGCAGCATCGCCGTACAGTTGTTGGATGAGATGTATAATTGTACATTTTTGGTAAATATAAATACAACTGTACAGTACAGCCTCTCTGAAGATGATTTCGTCGATAAAGAAGCATTTTCTTCACTGAATTGTCTTTTATTTTCTTCATGATTTGGTTTAGTTGAAAAGGTGTATGCTTCGTTTTGTTTCTTAGTCGGCATATTCTCAAACTGTTTGACATATCTCCCCGTATTTAGTATACTGGTTGTGTAATGAGCATTGATTTTAGTTTAGTCACTGGATTTAATTACACCCGCCCCCCCCCCAGTTGACTTATTTGTTGGTAGTATCAGGAATTACATTAAGACTCTTGTGAAACTTGGATTTTAATTCAGAATAATAATAATAATAATATTCCAAATTTCTTCTTTAATATTCACCGGAGGTTGTTCAACACGAGATATTGAGAAAACAGGTATCGCAGGATTCAGCCAGCTAGTCTGTAAGTAATTTAGTAATGTTATACAAATTGTTTGAGGAAAGGGTTATCACATTTAACGGAAAGCATGCAGTTTATCGTTGTGAAAAGTAGACACCTGGAAAATTACTTCAGTGCAGGTTATTCAAAGGACCGAGTAGTCCTAAGATATGACGGTGTCCTCCAAAAGTAGACTTATTCACCTTCACACTCTTCCTTCTCTATTTAGCTAACTAATTGTGGCAAAGTATTCCAGAATGAGCTTATAGAACTGGAACTGTGCCACTGTTGCTGTGAAGCAACAAGTAGTCTGTTAGATGTACACTGAGGTTTCCAAGTGCGAAACGATTCACTTAACTCACTAATAGATCAGTTGTCGACTGGAGAATGTGATTCTCAGTCTGGCAATGTAGAGTTACTTTCTCAGGATAAAAAAATTTACGAGTTGACCACGGACTGATATCAGTTAGAGAAACATTGAAAACCAGGGAGTAATGCACAGCTGCTGTTTCATCCTAATTTGGGAATTTTAGTTTTAGTTTTTATTTTGATTTACAGCTTGATTCCACACCGTATTTTCAGTACAAGTATGGAACTTTCAGCATGGATATCGGTAGCCCAAATTCAGGCCGACCATAGATATCGGGTGTGCGCCGGCAGGGGATCGAACCCCGGACCATGTGCATGGTCGGCGAGAGTCCTAACCACTGTGCCACCGACAGTATGCACCCATTGGGATTCGATATCAGTCAGTGATCAACTCGTAAAACATAACTGATCCTTACAAACCAAACTATAGAAAACTAATTTGATGCTCGCTAGTGACTTGCTACAGGATGGAGCTTCCTGGAGTTCTAGTGAGAAGTCATGACCAGTGAGGTTCAATTAGATGTCACGTGTGTGGATGGATGTCCCACCAACGACAATGGTTGGGGTCGCGCTAAATCACAAATTGGTAGAAGTTAGAATTCATGAGCCATTGAATCGGGTCCCAGTGGCTGAATGGTATACGAGCTAGCTTGCCTTGTAACTGGAAGGTCCTGGGTTCGAATCTCAGTGGGTGCGTACTGCCGATGATTCCCAAACTAGGATGAAACAGCAGCTGTCCAGTACTCCCTGGTTTTCAATGCTTCTCTAACTGATATCAGTCTGTGATCAACTCGTAAAACATAACGAATCCTTACAAACCAAACAATAGAAAAAAAACTTACTCAAGTAACTTAGAAGTACAGCTTTTTTCTACTATGGTATCATGCAGTGCAAGTCGACATCGGTTAACATAGAGAAATAAAAGTATTACTTACAAAACGTGTGTTTTACTTATGAAGGGAACTTCCTGTTATTTGTTTTAGCAGTAAGAAATAGAATGTTCAAATGGTTTTGTAACCTTAACAATAAAAGAGAAAAAACAACTGAATCACCATTACACTTTTACTAGTCACATTCTATATTGAAAGCAGATTTCGCAACATTCCTTATTCTACATCCATCTATCCATCTTATAGTATCATGCAAAAGTACAAAACCCTATCACATTAAATAGTTCTCGTCGGGTTCCTTGTCTTATCGAATTGCCAACCTATAAAATTCGCTGCCCTCCCCATGATTCCATCTAAACCTTTATTTGATATTTGCATAGTAAAATGACGCATTAGATTATTTAGGATGGCAACGATTAAAAAATTTGTCAGACGTTATTAGCTATCTACAGATTTGATTGATGTCAAGATAATTTCGTTTCGAACTGATATTCCATGGGATTGAAAACTTTGAAGCACTAGATAGTTGTTTTGTCCCAGCTTGAGACCGCTTAACAGTATAAACCCATGAACGCACCAGAAATGTAACTGTTCACTTTCAGTTGACGAGGTGAGAATGTTACCGTTCAAACTCTGGGTTTTGAGTACAATGATCCTTGAATTATAACGCCTGTTAATTCATGATATGATGCTGTAGATATCCACTGTTGTCGGCAGATATTTGTGCTGGTTACAACTTTCATTCAGAACATCACGAAGTATACATTCAGTAGCCAGCTAGTAGACTAGTTTTCTCGTGTTTGGTTTGTAGATGTTTGATTCGTTTCATGACAGATTTCTTTCTGAACATGATAGGATAACAATCGATGCTAGAAGGGCTATATCGTGTCTTAACAGAAGTTAGAATTCATGAACTATTTCACTCCACCCTGTAGATCAGAGGGGGGATCGATCTCTAGCAGTATCATGGTTGTGTGCTGTTGGACAGTCCTGAGCTGAATAGAATTAACTGTCCCGTACTTCAATGATCCTCCGACTTATGTCGCTTCGTCAAGAAATCTACTTTAAAGCGAACCTCTTGATTTCCAGCTTTCGTTTAAGCATGAGAAAAATTTGTTAGCTATATAAAAATGAAGCGAATGATACACGAATGCTTAAAAAGGAAGCTTTAAAGGAAACATGACTTCAAGGGTAATGCAATTTGTGATATCCTTAACAGAAAACCCCCAGCATCACTGAAAAAGAAACATTCTTTACAGCAAGACTAAAAGTAGTGTTTCGCAGTCACTAACTGGTCTGTAGAAGCTTGAAAGACAAGATCTCACATCTGAACAGTTTTGGGTATATATATATATATATACATCAAGTCACATGCCTCTGTGGAACCACGTTTATCCATAGTTCAACGCGTATGGTGTCTAAAAAGATTCAAGTACACTTGTGGTGAGAGCTGTCTACTAGCCAAATTGGTAGACAGTAATTTACGTCAATATTTACGTTCCCAAGATTTGTCGTAAGAAAATGTGAACAAAGGTTGATTCAAAACCGACCACAGCAGACTTTGCGTAGGCGGATACAGTTAACATATAGAGGATTTGACATTCAAGAAACAGTCACAAATAGATGAAAGGTTAACTTTACGTGAGAAACAACCAATCGGAAGACTGTGTTTGTTTACTTAAATATCCATAGTAATGTACATGAAAATATATAAATATGCGTTGATTTCCCTAATAAATGATCTGTTGCCTGACTCTTGCCTTCTGTCGTTACACACTAACCCTTTTGGTTGCAGAAAGATAGCAAAGGCTTCATAAATGGTGAAGTAATAATTGTGTGCTTCGTCGACACTGGTCAGTCTATCTTAGCCAATTCTTCCTTCAAAGTGAATTGCAATCTGTTGATCACAATACGCTTTCGCCTCCCTCACATTACTCAAGCTCCGGCCATCCTTATCAGTTTGTTTATGATGTATATTACATGGTGATATAGCATTATTTACTGGATAATGTTTGGAATATAATTTATTGTTCATAATCATATCAGTTGTTACCATATAACTTCTAAAGTTGCTTTTTCTAGTTATTTACCATCTCATTTACCATAATAAAAATGGAGAGAATACAGCTCTACTTACCATTTCTACTATCAAGGCAATGACTTTGTTGTTTTCAAAGCAACTTTTTGACCTCTTTCTAACTTTTACGTAGTGATCACACTTCCTTTGCCTTTATGTAGACTCTGGTGGAAATTTATTTTATGAAGAAATTTACCTCATTGAGCAACTTTATCACCCTTATTCAACTCTTCTTATACACTGAGTAATATTAGGAACTATGTGTACAACAATTCATCTCCCTCTTTACTATCCTTGGCAAATATCCAGATCACAAAGATCCTGGACATATATCTGTCGTTGGTTTCAGAAGACTACGCCTAATATGCACAGTAACCAACGCGGAACAACAGAAAACCAAAATTCAGTATAATTGTTTATTCCTTCAACGATAACCAGACTAAAATACATGTAAATAAACGTTAATTCTATTGATTGATTTTATTTCTCCAGACTTCTGCGAACCGGTATACAACTAAGCAACGATAACATTTTTGTCTCCTGTCAGAAAGAGACCAGTTCGAATAACACAGACGATTCAATGTTCAACAGGACTGATAATCGTCTTTTGTGAAAAAAGTGGTGTATTAGTGTGATTGTACGCTTGATTAATGGAGACGAAATGGTTGGAAAAAAGTTTCTTCACTTACATAGTTTCTTTTTTTTTCATGAACGCTTGGATGAAGAGTACTCATCAATGAACAATAGAAATTAGTGTGAAACATATATGGTTAAATCTCCTTTTATGAATAATAATAATAATTTGCTTTATTCCAAAACAGTACATGTGATACAGAATGGAATTCTCAGCATTTTTACTACAGTATTGCATCCAGTTAGTACATTATCAATAAATAGAATTCTACATAGATTAAGGAAATCTCAGTTCATTATTACAACAACACAATGGCATATCGGTAGCAAAGCCAAAGTTGAACAGTGTTTGAAGGTGTTAGAAAATTAGGTGCTATCATATTTACTGGCGTAAGCGGAAGAAAGAAACAAAGCAGCACATAACAGAGAAAAAAAGAGAGAGAGAGAGAAAAAAGGAAAAGAAAGAAAGATGTTGTACCTATAAATGATATGAGTTGGAAAGACGAGGTCCAGTTGTTCTACTGACTATTTAATAAGTTATAGGTATCACGCCTAATGCTTTCTTTATCGCACAGAACACGAGCTAATTAGGGTATGGTTGAGTTTTTGTATTTGCTGGTGCGAGCGTATAGTTTTCTATATAGGCTTCTGGTTTTGCCTGATGAGATGTAAGGGGAGAGTTGTTAGTGAAGACAGTGGTGTGAGTTAGATAAAATGGATTTGGTCCATTTTTCACATGAGTCCATGTGCCTGTCGACCAGAATATTAACAAGCTGGTTAAGTGGCACGTTGCTTACCCTGCTGACAAGAAAAGTTATTTATCTTAATAATAATATAACCTATTTGGATGAATATAATATTATTATTATATTGTGAAAATATTTAGTATGTACACTAACAGAAGTCAAAATTCAGCAGTCACTTGATTTCAGTCCAGTCGTTTAATAATTCGTGGATTTCCGTGGATTGATAACTTTGAAGCTTCTAATTTTTTGATGTTTGGGTTGGAGGAGGAATCGTGAATGTTCACTGGTAAAGAGTCCTAGATTAAGAGATGAAACATCAGCTGTGCAGTGTTCATTCTGGTTTTTTAGCGATTCCCTTTTTTGCGTCGGTGGTTCAAGCTTTAGAACTCCCGCCAACCATACACGTGGTCTGGGGATCGATCTTCTTCTTTCAGCGCACTCATATGCTTCACTTAGCCGCTAGTAAGGTTGGTAAAGAGGGGGGGTGTGTTGAGCATGAGGCTGGTAATCCCACCCCAGAAAAATAAAAAACACTGCTACCGAAACTTCGAAGTTCTAACATGAATCCTTATGTTCATCTCGGAAAGTAAAATAATAATAAAATAAAATAAATAGAGAATTATATAAGGATATTTAAGCATAGTTTTTACCAGAAAACACCATTTCGATTAATTTACCAGACTGCAGCTGATATACTTTCTAGTAAATTGGTTCATTCTACAATATATTGAAAAGTGGCGCCAAAATCCACAAGGTAGACGGATTTGAAAATGTAAAAACAAATAATTAGAGTAAAATATTGAGTTCATAGACCAACCATTCAACATACAGTTTACTGGCATTCAGGAAACATTTCAAAACGTTTGTCTACAAGGCTAAAATCCAGTTCAGAAAAATATTTTTGAAAAATTAATTAAATAAATTAACCAGTTTTCTTATGAGAAAAACTAATCTATTGATGACTCTAAACCATAGCAACCGAAAACGAAACTACCTCATAAACACATAGACAAATCTCCCTCGACCAATCAGATGCGTCCAAAGTGGAAGTGAGTAGTTTCAAAAAACAAAATTTACAAAGAAGTAATGCGATTGACATAAGGGTAGAACCTGGGCACCGTGGGATAGTTTAATTCCGTTATGGAGGAAATTTATTTTGATTAAGTCTCACAGTGTTTGTTATACAGTCAACAAACAATATTTACTGATGATCACGTTTCGAGCACAATTTATCACTGCTCATAATCATCATATCAAGGCACTACTCACACAACTTCACAACTTCCTTTATATAATCCCATCATTATTTTTCATCTCTTGATTTGATTGTCGGTAATATTTTCGATATTTCTGTTATGAGTGATGAGTCATTCCTAATGCACGTGTTGGTTGTAGATTCGATCAAGAAAGATTTGGTTATCGACCTCTCTCGCTCTCCACCTAGGTTGATTACTTTTTAGAATCGTAAGTTTGTCCCACACACCAATCTATTGTGTGGTTGTGTGTGAATGCATGCAGTGCCGTTGCCATTGTCGAGTTCTCTTCTAAATTACTTACTTATCTTCGTGGGTGGGATCAGTCATTCTAACCTGAGCTAAGCTCTTATTTTCTGGTGATCTGACTACCTCCGATCTACTGGTTTGATGGACCTTACTAGGTGACTTAACTCAGTCACTGCAAGGTATTTTGTGAATTATATTATTTTGTCTGACTGGGTCAAGCTACAGGGTCACCACACTTTAACCTACAGAGCTTGTCGTGCGTGAGTGAGTTTGTAGGTTTAAATACCACCCTAATTCCCGATATATATATATTCAGTATCCCACGTACGATCTCAGATGAATTATATAAACGAAGGTAGAAAGTTGTGTGTGTGCGTGTGTGAGTACCTTGATGTGATTGTGAGTGGCAATAAATTGTGCTCGAAACGTGGTCGTCAGTAGATATTGCTTACAGTTTAATACTGTGATTTTTATTATTATTGTTTCCTTCAATTCTTAGAGGAACATAGGGCTTCAGACGTGCGTCTCCATTGCCTTCAGTAATCTGCTAGAGTCTTCACCTGGCTCCAAGTCTGCCCACACGCTTTCATCTCCTCTTCACATCACCTCCTCCAAGTCACCCTCACCCTTGCACTGACGACCAACTCGCTGTTTCCCTTTCAAGTTCCACTCGAGCGATGGCTTGTCTAGTGATGTCACTTGATGGATTGTTTCCTCATAGTGTGGCCAGCCAATCCATCTCCATTTCTTCCTGCGTATTTCTTTCACAGTCGGTTCCTGCTGGGTTGGTTCGCTCATTGCCAGAGATGTCTGTTGCTGATCTTTTCTGGCCGGCCATCTGATCTCGAGCGAATTATTGAGCGAAGACAACTGTTAATGAAGGTGTGTAGTTTGCTTGAGATGCTCTTTATGACGCACTGGCCAAGTCTCTGATCCGTATGTTAAGTAGCACTGACTGACTTCACATTGGAGTTCAAAATCCGGATGTTATTTTTGATTCTGAGTGCTGTTGACCTCAAGACAGGCTTGAGAGTAATGAAAGCTTGTCTTGCATTTCCGATGATCCTCAATTTGATATCCTCGTCAGTTCCGTCCAGCTGTAGTTGAAACGATGCTTTCCAGGTGGGTATGTGAAGGAGGTTGTTTCTTTCGGGTTCCTTGCATTTATGCTGATTGTTTTCTGTTGTTGTTGGTGGTGGTGGTGTTGACCAGTAATCTTCATCACCTCTGTTTTCTCTATGTTCACATGAAGTCCTATCTTCCCTGGATTCTTCTTCTGCCAACTTGTTGCTTTTCGCTTGCATATCTTCCAGTTTGTGGGAAATCAGACATGTATGTCATTGGCGAAGTCCAGATCCTCCAAATTGGTGTTTTGTGTGAGTCCATTTTATGCCTGTTTCCTCATTGCCCGCTGTGATACTTTATCAAAATAGAAGTAATGCTGTGTTGAAAAGTAGTTATTTGGGATAACGTCCTAGTACATAACATACTAGATTTGGAATGAATTAGCCGCGTGCTTTGTGTACAGCATCCATAATTTCCTCTTTATGCAAGAGGGAGTCATCTGACTGCTGGCTGGAGGTGGTCCTTATTCAGTTCATTAGGTAGTTTCGTTTTTGGCTTCTGTAGTTTAAAGTCACCTAATAAAGTCACCCTGGTTACTACTACGTGTATAAGAAACTGTGGGAAAAGACAGTGTTGCTTTCTTATAACTGGCTTGGTAAGCGCTAGCTGGCTCTTTCACCCTGTTGAAATTTCATTTCGTTTTTTATGAAGTAACTTGATAATCGCATTCATTTGTTTTCTAACTGATTTCTGACTCTTCTAATTTTTTGACCTCTTCCATCTCGATTAATATGAAGCGTGGAATGGTGAATCTCTTAGCTTAGAGATCATATTTGTCGTCAAGGTAATAGATTCGGGAACCAAACTGAGGAGTTTCAGTTTCTGATTCATTTTCCCACAATGAATCGACTTAGTTCTGATCATCAATTTAAAAATAATTTTGATGAAATAAGATAATTATTGAAAAAAGTTCAGAATAATCTACAATAAAAGTGTGATGACTAATCTTGAAAACAGCTTAGAATGACGATTAGGTCAACTGATTTGTCAGAATATTTCTGAGCTTCATTCACATAAACAACATGATTATCAATTGTTAAAAACTCATAATTTTTTTAGTATTGGTCTTTATAGGGATTTTGTGTCTGACTGGTTGGAGGATTTCATCATCAGCTGACATCAGTTAGAGAACCATTGGAAAACCACCTGAGAGTAAGAGCTCGCCTTGTAACCAGAAGGTCCTAGGTTTGAACCCCGGTGGGTGGGTATCACCGAAGATTTCCAAACCAGCTTATGATGAAATCCTCCAACCAATCAATCTGTTTTGTGTTATCAACAACTGAAAAGCCAATGGTGTGGCGTATGCTACTGATAAGATTTTTCAGTAGTATATAAATAGACGTTCAATAGCAGAAAAATATCACATATAACAGGGAGATAGATTTGATACCAAAGAGAAGAAATAAACCAGCATTGTGGCAAAATGTGGGAGACACCAAATGAAGACAGAGACACAATACTAAAGGCAGAAAAGTAGCACAATACGACAGATCTATTCAGCAAATGACGATTTTCATATAAAGTGCACATAATTTCGCTACATCGAGATACCGAATTCCAGATTAACCTTTTGTTAACAATTCTCTTATCTTCTGACATTACAATGTTCCTGAATTCATACTGGTACCCAATGATATTTAAAGGTATTCAAGTAGACATTGAGAAAATTAAATGATCATTTTCGTATCATACCGGACACTAATCGTAGATAAAAACGGTCAAAAACTGTATTCCGAACCAGCATTTAGAAGATAAATTAGTCACTAGAACAAATGACATACCCTGACTCAAGTTTTGTTTGGATTGACAAACTTCAAGTTCTTTTGTAACAATTTTTAGGTTCACTAACTAAGTAAAATCTATGATCCTCTGTATCTTTCCTTATTACTCCAAACACTTGTCTGCAAGTCTCTTTGATTTTTATCACTGATTATTTGTAACAGGTTTCCATCCCATTGTGTTCTGACTGGAACGCGTGCTTTGAAGTTTCAGTAGCATTGATGTTCTTTTAAATTTAAGCATCTTTAATGAACTGTAATTCCATTGTGATCTTACTTTACAAATTGATATTATTTAAAAAACACTAATATTGTTACTGACTACTATTCTAGAATATTCTATGTATATAAACATACATGAAAATAACTGTCGAGCCGTTCAAAGGAGATGATGTACAGGATGCAGTCAAACGAAGACTCGATAAAGCTATCAAGAGATCTTATTATGCTACAAAACTTGTTTTCCTTAACATCATCAAGCGAGTGCTTCAACAATCACGGAAAGACCAGTCGCCACTCCTCAACACTTCAAACTGCGTATATCAATTTGATTAGTGTGTTTGTGGAAGCAAATACGCATAGGTCGTAGAGAAAGGTGATTGTCTACTCATCGCATGATGGAGAATTTACCAAAATGGTTGAAAACAGCTGAATGCAAAGTGCCAAAAACCTCAATAACAAAACATCTTGTGGACTATGGACATGATATCGACGCGCTGTCAAGTCATTCTCACTGTTGTCAGCGAGCATACAAATAAACAGGAAGATGCTTGCAATTGTGGAGGAGGCTTGTGCAATTCGAGTTTATAAACCAGGTCTCTGTGTACAAAAGGAGATGGTCGTCACTCTGAATCTACCATGGTAATACGCTTTACTTATTATTCTACCTCTTACTATTATTATTATTCTTGATTCATTTAAACTATCTTTTATCAGTAGGATTATCTTAACTCGCTTCAACACTATTATTATTATTATAACCATTACTATTGATATTAGTCTGTTTGCAATTCTTGATTTATATTCTCTAATGTCTAGTTGTTTATCTAAGTGATGTAATTGAAGCGTAATGCAATTTATCTTAATTTTAATCTTTCTCATACTCCCTCTCTCCTTATCTATTTGAACATGACCTGAAGAAAACATTCGCACCTGTCTTTCTGCATGACTAATTCAATGTAGTTTATTTGCTTATCAGTCTTATATCTCCCAATGTAATTTCGACAGTGTGTATATATCCGTGTATGTAGAGTATTCAGGTGAAGAGGAGTCCTACCGAAATTTGATGAATTCATTAAATCCTCCTGCTCTATTAACCTGTGTTATTATTATTATGGTTCCCTTGGGTTCCTAGTGGAACAAAGGGCTTCAACTGCACGTCTCCACTTGCTTCTGTCTTCTGCTGTACTTTTCACCTGCATCCATGTTACCCCATACTGTTTCAACTCCTCTTCACACGATCTCCTCCATGTCACCCTAGCATTGACGACCCACTCGCCGCTTCCCTTTCAGGTTCCACTCGAGCTATGTCCTGACGCGCGATGTCACCCACGGCCTCCTCCTCAGTGAGTGTCCAATCCATCTCCACTTTCTCCTGCATATTTGTTGTTTGGCGATTGGTTCTTGTTTTGTTTGTTCCCATAGTTTCTTGTTGGTGATTCTTTCCGGCCATCTGATCTTCAGTATAGAGCCAGCGAAGACAGTTGTTGATAAAGGTCTGCAACAGGCTGTTGGAAATATTCTTTGTGACCCGCCGCCAAGTTTCTGATCCGTATAGAAGTTTTGACTTTTCTAACCAGTCCCAAGCCCGGATAAAAAGGGAGTGTTGAGGCGTGTTTCTAGCAACTCCACCCTCGAAACTTAACCAAATCGCTACAGAAACTTCAACGCACATATATACATATTAACCTGTGTTGCTTGTTTTAAATTCGTATCGGGAAATCAAATGTTTTCCCTTCTTAAAGAAAGTTCTATGTATAATGGGAAAAAACAAATTCCAAAGCAAAATCACACAGAACAGCATGTATATATATGTATGAAAAATGGGATTTATCTTTTTTTCACGGACAATCGACACACGAGTTAACACACAATCAACTACAAAACAAACAAAAACAACGACATATAATAATAATAATGAAATCAAAGAAATTCAAAATAGTCTCTTTTCATCTGTCTACATATATATGATGAGTTTTTTCTGGCCTTTTTTCAGCTTTCGTGTGTGTAATGAATTATCGAGGAAAGTTGATTAGTGTTCACAGTTGATATGATGACTGACTGACTGACAATGACAATAATAATACGATCGAAAGTAACAATTCTTCTGGAAAGACAAATGCGATATAATATGAAAGAAATTTATCTGTGAGGGTACTTACACATTACCACACACACACACACAAATGTACGCATCATTAGTTCAATGAGATTATGTAATTAATCAATATAAGATGAAATACTCTTAAATAATATGAAAGGCAATCAATAAATTGTATGTAACAGATGTGTATGAATATATTTCATCTCGATTAAGAAAAATTATATCATGTAAGACATTCTTAAGAAACAGGTGAATCACGGAAATGCTCATATTTATCACTTTATTTCTGATTATCATTATTATTATTTTTACAACAATTAAGATGGCTGACATTCTTCTTTTTCGTTTTTCTCTCAATGAATCACATAATGAAATACGAAACGACTTGATCACAGTGATGAATTTGAATTTTATACATTACCTTACCATTAAAAAGAGAGAAAAAGTAAATGAAGACAAGGAGACAAACACTTCAAGGTACCAGATCTTCATATATAACTCAACAACATCGATATATAAAGATTGAAGAACAGAAGACAACAGAATGATGAAGAAGACCAGGAAATCATTGCCTTAGATCAATGGAATTGGATGATTGCTGATCGATTGATTGATTAGTCTGTTGTTGTTGTTGTTGAATCACAAAAAGCTATGGGGGTATTTAAGCATTAAATTGTTTTGTTTCATGTTGTTTCTTCACTATGCCTAATTTTGGAGCAATACTGATTGTTGACTCTGAGAGATGTGCATACGGTGGTTCTTGTGTACCATGAACAACAAGAATCCATTCAGTTAATAAAACATAACCTAATGGATCTTTAGAATTTGGATCAATTGCTATAATAAGTGACCAATTCCCCCGGGGATTTTCACTCCACATATGTGTTGTCATAAATGGCCATTTAGTGAAACCTCGTGTATTATCAGTATCTTTAGGTCGTCTTCTTAACAGCATTGATGTTGTATTCATTGGTGAGGTTAAAAATATAGTGACATCACCGCGTCGTGTTGCTCTGATTGTCAGAAATGCTTGAACGTGTTCTAGATAATTCACCTGTAAAAATAGAGGAATACAATAATACAATACTATAAGTAGAACGAGTGAAGTCTCAAGTAATTTATGCAGTTAAATAAATGTTTGATGTCACACAAAATCGAAGACTTACAAGAGAAAACCGACAAACTGGTCGAAGAAGCAGCAAAGACAGGACTAAAGGTGAACATAGACAAGACGGAGGTTATGAAAATAACCAACCAACCAACAACAACAACAGCAACATCCAGTGCCAATCACCATCAACGGGAGGGATTTGAAAGGGGTTACTTCATTCACTTATCTAGGGAGCATTGTCTCAACCACAGGAGGAACGGACGACGATGTCAAATCGAGTGAGAATCGGAAAGGCGAGAAACACAACCATCAACCTGAAACCAATCTGGAAATCTTCCGCTGTCACTCAGCCTGCATCAACAACAAAATTCGGATTTTCAATACAAACGTCAAGTCAGTCAGTTCTTCTATACGGATCAGAAACTTGGCGGGTCACAAAGAATATTTCCAACAGCCTGTTGCAGACCTTTATCAACAACTGTCTTCGCTGGCTCTATACTGAAGATCAGATGGTCGGAAAGAATCACAAACAAGAAACTATGGGGACAAACGAAACAAGAACCAATCGCTCAACAAATATGCAGGAGAAAGTGGAGATGGATTGGACACTCGCTGAGGAGGAGGCCGTTGGGTGACATCGCGCGTCAGGCCAACGCTCGAGTGGAACCCGAAAGGGAAGTGGCGAGTGGGACGTCTAAGGGTGAGATGGAGGAGATTGTGTGAAGAGGAGTTGAAACAGTATGGACTAACATGGATGCAAGTGAAAAGTACAGCAGAAGACAGAAGCAAGTGGAGACGTGTAGTTGAAGCCCTATGTTCCACTAGGAACCCAAGGGAACAATAATAATAATGATGAAATAATCTTAACATTTTAAGGTGGCCCAAAGCGGCAGTTTATCCTTCACACATCCATTGATCATTTGTCGGCTGTAGAGACTGATACGTAGCTCAGCCATAAAGAAGAATTTCCTCAGTGATCTGCATAAGCGATTCTTCAGGATCTCAGCTGCGGTATCACTTTTAAATTCAACGCTCATAAATAACAGTTTTTTCGGCACCGTCTTGGTTCTTTCAGGCTTTTCCCTTAACTTCATCTTTTTCTCGATAAATCTTGGAGGATATCCATTCTCTATGAGGACTTATGTGAGTCGCCCCAGTTCCCTATCAATTGTATCACTGGAACATATCCTTCTTATTCTTGAGGATAAGGCGTGGATCAAGTTTCTCTTTCTTCTCAAAGAGACCCAAATACGAAAATTTGTGTACTGACCATTCCATGTTGGTTTCCTGTAGATAGATCTTTTAAGAGAACCATCAGATCTCCTTTTTAGAAAAACATCCAAAAAAATGGAATTCCGAGTTCATCTCTGATTCCGACATGGATTGGATGGTATGATGGCAGCTGTTGAACTTTTTAGTTATCTATCCGATGTCGATATTGTCGTCACATATGATGAAAGTGTCATCCATGTATCTTTGGTATAAATAGAAACTATAGACAGTAGGCCGTAACATACTATTCTCCAAACTTGTCTGCAAGTAGAGGACCCAATGGTGACCCTATTGCCACTCCATTTTACACATTTTTTGATGTGTTAACAAAAAGAATGAGCAACAGTAAAGGATAGAGGTCACATTCGAATGACCTTGGGTCAACCAATCAGGTCGCTCAGCATATCAAACGGATGCTTTTCACGTAATCTTCTTTGCAATTTTCATCCCAACTCTAATCTTCGTTGCAAGATTCACCCTAGAGCTTTAATCACAACCTAACCTTAATCCTACCCTAACCTTAACCCTGAATCAGGGTGAAATCTGCAGCGAAAATTATGAAAAGCATCTTTTTTCTAATGCTGAGCGATGTGATTGGTTGTTTCAGGGTCATTTGGCTTTCGTGTCTAATCTTTACTCTCACCGAAGAATGTATTGCGGAAATCAGTGGGAATCACTATGCACACTCACTAACTAAATGCTCTTCATCTTAATGAAAGGTGACAGTATTCCCATTGGGAATGGAACTCAAAGCAAACAATGTATGTCAGACTACTGAACTAAAATTATCGATCAAAACTATGATCTGCATGCAAATACTTTGTGAACAGGACGGTATATTCATCTTGGCATCAAAAATAGGACTTCAGGTGAACATAGAGAAAACAGAGGTGATGAAGATTACTGGTCAACAACACCAACAGCAACAACAACAACAACAGACAACAATCAGCCAGCATGAATGGAAGGAACCTGAAACAAACAACCTCCATTACCCACCTACCTGGGAAGCATCGTTTCAACTACAGCTGGACGGAACTGACGAGGATATCAAAGCAAGAATCGGAAAAGCAAGACAAGCTTTCACTACTCTCAAGTCTGTTTGGAGGTCAACAGCACTCAGCATCAAAATGAAAATAACATCCGGATTTTCAACTCCAATGTGCAGTCAGTCAGTGCTACTTAACATACGGATCAGAGACTTGCACTGTGCGTCATAAAGAGCATCTCAAACAAACTACAGACCTTCATTAACAGTTGTCTTCGCTCAATACTTCGCTCAAGATCAGATGGCCGGCCGGCCAGAAAAGATCAGCAACAGAGATCTCTGGCAATGAGCGAACCAACACAGCAGGAACCGATTGTGCAACAAATAGGCAGGAAGAAATGGAGATGGATTGGCTGGCCATACTCTGAGGAAACAATCCATCAAGTGACATCACTAGACAAGCCATTGCTCGAGTGGAACCCGAGAGGGAATCGGCGAGTTGGTCGTCAGTGCGAAGGTGGGGTGACATGGAGGAGGAGGTGATGTGAAGAGGAGATGAAAGCGTGTGGGCAGACTTGGAGCCAGGTGAAGACTCTGGCAGAGAATTGAACGCAATGGAGACGCACGGCTGAAGCCCTATGTTCCTCTAGGAATTAAAGGAAACAATAATAATAATACAGTACAGTTGAAGGAAAGTGATCTCAATCTTTAAAAAATCGCTACTCAATGAAAAGTGAATTAATGAAGGTTATTTAAGAACCAAGCCACAACCACATTCGAACCAAATTCAACAGACGAGCAGTTTCAGCATAGTATATTGCCACCATCTTATTTTCCCTTTGGAGGTTCGGCTCCACCAGACTGCTTACCATGTAATTTTTTATCTCCCACCTGAATAGAAAAAGCTACGTGGATACCACCGAGACAAATGACCATAAGGAGACACACATTAATTATTCTAAAACTGAAATAATTTGAAGCTCTAACGACTGAAACTAAAGATCAAGCGCTTGTCAAATATCATAACCAGATTCTTGGGAAGAGTTGAAAAATAACGAAATGTGTAAATTAAAGTGATGAGGTCAGTTCCACATCATGAAGATAACACTGTAAAATGACACACACACACACAGTGAAAGAAATGATAATAAATTCCATTTTATGAAATTTAACCCACAAAATGATCTCAAAAGTTAAAAAACTCCTACATTTTCCCGTAGTATTGCATGAGCCTACTTAATAGCCTACGAAATAATAATAATAATCACTTTATTCCACAACAATAACAATTTACAGCATGGAATTTTCAGCGTTTCATTTTACATATTGCATTGGTTTAGCTCTTTTTATAATTATATAAATGTATGAAATGTTAAAAATATTGATAGTTAATAGGAAAAATAAAAATAAAACCCAACAAAATCACACCATTTCTAGGTCATAGTGAAATAATAAATAAATAATATAACAACACCATGCAATAATATGCATCATTACATTTTATAGTTTAGTTAATGATTTAAAAGTTGTAAAAGTTCTTTTCTGATATTCGTCTCTTCACACAATACTCGTGCCAAATATGGTACAGTCGAATTTTTATATTTTGTAGTACGAGCATAAATGTTTATGAAATTTCTTCTGGTCTTACCCGAAGAGATACAAGGAAACAAATGTGAATAAAGAGGATGTTCACTATCAGACAAAATAACTTTAGCTAAGTGTTTACAAGAATTCATGTGCCTATTGACAACAGTGTCGGTCAGTTGAGTCAAAGGGATAGCACTGACCCTACTTACAGCCTTCAATGTTCTTCGTAGTATTATATAGTCTTTCTTGAGTAGCCCAGGGAAAAATAATGGAGAACAATAAAGAATAATGGGCAAAACACATGAATTAATGAATTGTATGAGAAGAGATTGGGTTATACCTGAGTGCCTCAACTTCTTTATGTAATAAGTCAGACAGAAAATCTTTTTAGAAACTATAAGAATATGAGACGACCAGCAAAGGTTTGAAGAGAAACTAATGCCAAGATAAGAAACACTTGACTTACTCTCTATCATGGTACCATCAATTCTCACGAATGTGTCATTTATTTGTTATTTTAATATTTTTTTTTTGATATTTTATTATAGTTTGATTCCACACCGTACAGGTATGGAATTTTCAGCATGTGATATCGGTAGCTCAAATTTAGCAGACCTACCATCGATATCAGGTGTGAGTCGGCAGGGGATCGAACCCCAAACAATGCGCATGGTCGGCGAACGTCCTAACCGCTGTGCCACAGACGCACAGTGATTGACTTTCTCCAATCACTTGCTGAATTTTACATCAATTTTCATATTTGCCTATTTATGTTTGTTTGTTTGTTTCATAATTTAGAAGTAAAATACAATTTCTCAAACATATTCACACCTCAGGATGTAAGCACTGAAGCTGAGATGACTTGCCCGAGAAGACTTTCTTTGAAACAAGAACTTGCAATGACATTTTAGACATCATTATTTAAACCGGAAATACATGATGTGGCAAGTGCTACTGATAACATTTATCAGTAGTATAACATCAAATAGTAGGAAGATAGATTTGATTTCAGAGAAGGCAAATGATACAGTGTTGTGGAGATACAAAGGAGACGTGAAAGGAACACAAAGAAACACAATGAGAAAGGCAGAAGTAGCACAACACGAAGATCTGTGCAAATGGTGCGTTGAAGATAAGAGGTATAAATAAATTGGCTATAAAGAGATACTAATTTACAAATAAGCCTTCCTTTCCTTGAATTAATCTTCTTGAATATATGTATTAAGATCATTGAATAATGCGCCTTCAATTAAAAATAATAAATCTGAGTACCACTGTTTGTCATTGATAGATTAAATATGTACCATCGGTGACAAGTTCAACTATTACTCTTCGTTTTGACTAATGATATATCGTCGGATTTCCGAACATCATCCTGCATAGTTGTTGGTTAATTAAAGGACAAACAAAATCCAATCACATAGCTCTATTCTATCTCATCTTGTGGATCCACAACACAAGATTGATGTAAGCGATGTGTCTTTCAAAGTCATTTACCGCATACCAACAAATCTTAACTTCGCCTTAAGAGTTCGATTAATAAATACTGCTGAGGCTGGTTGTAGGGATCCACATTTAGAAGCCTAAGTTGTGCGTCCAAAAGAAATTAGTTCAGACATTATCCTTACCTTGGCCATCTAGGTTTGAATGATCCTCAATTTGTGTGGAAATTTACCTTATTTTAGTTGATATTCTATTTGCTATTATATCTTTATTATTATTATTGTAATTTATGCATCTTTAATGAACTGTAATTCCACTGTGATCTTACTTTACAAATCGATAGTATTTAAAAAACGCTAATATTGTTATTGACTACTATTCTAGAATATTCTATGTATATAAACATACATAAACATAATTGTAGAGCCAGAAGAGGAGGAAATTATCGAAAGGGATATTCTTTGCTCAATTTTTTGTTTTTTCTTAATGTCGGAATGAATATTTTCACTATATTTTAAGATGTAAGTTGCACGATACAAGAATGCAAGGAAACTTATTGAATTCCTACATGGAATATATATATATATATAAGACACATATTTAAACCGATTAGTTGTATCTTCACGATGCACACAAAAGCCGCTGCACAGAAAGCATATTTCGTCACAAACTGAATTTAGACAGGAAACCATCGAAGACCAACGAGTACTTGATAGATGTCACGTCCAAGTTTGGAACTATTCCGCAGTAAGAGCCTACAACCTCACAATACAGGTAGAATACAGATTGAAGGATAAACACTTTGCCAATTACTATAAAGTCAGAAATCCTAACAGTTGAGTTTACTTCTAACTTTATGGGCATTTATTCATTCACCCTTTTCTATGGATCCGATTACATTGAAGATTGGAAGCGATTTCTTTGAAAACATATATAGCTGAATACCGTTTGGTTGATAAAAGTCAAACTCAGGATGACAAAGTCCTCTGTTTGTGAATATCTTTTTGAGTCATATTACTCAGCTCCACATGATTTATCCTTAAAAGATATCTGTAACGACAGAAGACAAGGGGCGCAGGCAACACAGCGTTTATTGAGAAAATCAACAGATATTTATAGATTTTTATGTACATTAATTATTCGTTATTACTAGTAGAGAAACAGTGTCTTCTGGTTGGTTGTTTCCCTGCTGAAGGTTATTCTGCATGGAGGATTTCATCATGAGCTGATATCAATTAGAGAACCATTGAAAAACCTGGGAGTACTGGTTCTCTAACTGATGTCAGCTCATGATGAAATCCTCTATGGAATCAAACAAAATCCCTAAAAAACCAATGATTGAAGGTTATTCTATCATCTCTTTGTGGCAGTTTCTTTGAAGGTCAGATCAGACATCTGCTAATCGTATCCGCCCACGCTAAGTCTACTGTGATTGGTTGTTGAGTTAGTCTTTGTTCTTGTTGTTTTTTCATGACTAAGATTTGGGACGTAAACATTGACGTAAATTGCTGTCTACCAATATTGGCTAACAGACAGCTCTCACCACATATCTACGAGGCCATAATCCAACTATTCTAAGAGTTCACGTTTTCAACACTTTTGTATAGCCGAAACTCTAGTGTTTTATACATGAGCAGAAACCTAAACTATGCATTGAGAAGCAATTTATAAAGGCCGTTTCTTTACCTTAGTTTCACACTTGATAGTTCATATTCAATAAAACTTTAACTTTAGTAAGAACATTCCGCTCAGTCCTCCTTTATGGCTGTGAGACCTGGCCATTGAGAGAAGAAGACATGAAAAGATTAGCTGTCTTCGATCATAGGTGTCTGCGTTCTATCTCCCGCGTAAAGTGGTATAATAAGGTGAGCAATATTGAGGTTAGGCGTCGAGTGCTAGGTAAGGCGGGGAAGTCAGTCGATGAGACTGTGAAATTACATCGACTGATATGGTCAGGACATGTATTACGTATGCCTAGCCATCGCCTTCCTCAACAATGGACAATGTTAGCTGACATAGGGTCAGGCTGGAAAAGAGCTAGCGGCAGTCAAACCAAAACATGGCACCAGTCAATGAAATCCACAACAGTTAATCTAAGCCACGTAGGAAGATGTAGACTGGCATCCTGGTTGGGGTCCTCGTGACGGTAAAAACCAATGGTTGGAAACAATTGGTGACATGGCTCAAAATCGTTCTCAGTGGCGCAGATGCATCCACTCCTTGTGACTTATGATTTCCAACTAAACTGTTTTGTTCTTCGTTATTACTATTCCTTTGTCTCACACCTCTGTTTACTGTCTATATTATTATGCATTTCTCCTACTTTCTTCTCTTGCTTTGTGTGCTACAAGGAGGGAGTGTGGCGACTTGAACTTCCGCACATATGTGCAAAGTTCTATGTCAAAAACCGACCGACCGACCGATATTCATTTAGTCAGAACAATTAATATTCAAAAAATTTTAACCAAAAGTGACGACATGAATATCTTCTAGTACTGATAGAAATCCTGAGATCACTTGCGTAATGGCATGAATATTTTCAAAAACTGGCCAATATCTTTCAAAAAGAAATTGGTTATCTTGAATAACTAGCCGCTTATCGAATAAGTATTGTGTCTCCGTGGCACACCGGCAAAATGCTCACCAACCACGCCTCATTTGGTTGGGGTCGGGGTCCAATCCCCAACCAACGTATTCCTTTACCTCGCTAAGCCGACAATAAGACCGGTAAACAGGGAAGGTTGGAGGCATGAGGCTAGCAATCCAATCCCGTAAACATAAACCCCACTGCTACCGAAACTTCAAACCTCTAAGTTGGAGCCCTATATTCCACTGGAAATGCAAAGGAATAGCGAAAATAAAATAATATCGAATAAGTCTGGTTTATTGAAACAACGAACACTTGGCTCCAGTCTCAGTGACAGCCTCAATTCATAAAGGCGTAAACAAATGAAAAACAACAAATAGGAATAAATGCACATCCTGTGTTCCAGTAGTCTCTTCTACTAAATAGTGAATAACACATTATTCACTAACAAACACTAACCCCTAAAGTCGATCAAATAATTATAATAAAGAATTAATTTAGAATAGCGTATTTTTTCCTGCATGATGACCGAAGTCAAAACGACAGAATTCAAGACAACCGCCACTAACTGATTCACTGGCTAAGTTATCATATGAATTAATAGACGGACATGTGGATCGAATTTGCGAGTGAAAATCAACTTTATTCAGACAACTTCATCAATAGTAATCGGTTACTTATGCATCACTTCTAATTCAGTGTGATTTATATTAAGACAGGATGGCAGGACTGGATAATTTGACCTATCTATAATAGTGAATACAATACACTGAACAAAAAAGTAAAGAAGAGTGCCAGAGAAGACAAAAGAAAGTATTATGAAGCTATGGCAAGTGTTGCAGAAAAAGCTGCAGGCAAAGGCAACTAGGTACCTATCGGGGAAAAGTTTGACACAAATTAAGCCGGTGAAGGATGATAATAGAAAGTCACTCAACAAAGAAGTGGAGCAAAGGAAACACTGGGCTGAACACTTCAAAAGACCCCTAAATCGACCACCTCCTACAATGCGACCAACCATACCAACGGCGGAGACAGAGCTACCAGTGAACACCAACCCCTCCCCCGACGAAATCAGAAGTCCTGAAGGCAATCAAGATGCTAAAAGCTGGAAAAGCAGCAGGACCAGATGGAATCCCAGCAGAAGCATTGAAAATGGACCCAGAGACAACAGCGGACTTGATGACGCCACTTCTGAAGAAGGTGTGGAAAGAAGGCAAGGTACCCGAGGATTGGAAGAAAGGCTACTGATTCAAACTACCGAAGAAAGGAGACCTAAGTCAATGCAAGAACTGGCGCTGAATTGTGCTCCTGTCCATCCCAAGCAAAATACTAAGCCGCATCATCCTGGAGGGAATCAAACACGCCAAACTGGATGAAAAACTTCGACCGGAACAGGCTGGATTCAGGAGAAACAAGTCATGTATTGATCAGATCGCCACATTACGGATCATCAATGAACAAAGCTTGAAATGGCAGTCACCTCTCGATCTCAACTTCATCGACTTTGAAAAGGCCTTCGACAGCGCAGCGTCGATCGAGAGGTGATTTGGAAACTACTTCGCTACTATGGGGTGCCACCGACAATTATACATCTCATCCAACAGCTATACGACAATGCTGCATGACAAGTAATCCACAACGGGAAACTTACGGAATCCTTCGAAGTGAAGACAGGAGTAAGACAAGGCTGGCTGCCAACTATCACCAATGATCTTCCTGATTGCAAAAGATTGGATAATGTGACAAGCAGTGGCGGGCAATGACGAGACAGGCATAAAATGGACTCACGAAAAACACCAACTTGGAGGATCTGGACTTCGCCGATGATATATGTCTGATTTCCCACAAACTGGAAGATATGCAAGCGAAAAGTAACAAGTCGGTGGAGGAAGCATCCAGGGAAAATAAGACTTCATGTGAACATAGAGAAAACAGAGGTGATGAAGATTCCTGGTCAACACCACCAACAGCAACAACAACAACTGACAACAATCAGCCAGCATAAATGGAAGGAACCTGAAAGAAACAACCTCCTTCACCTACCCACCAACCTGGGAAGCATCGTTTCAACCACAGCTGGACGGAACTGACGAGGATATCAAAGCAAGAATCGGAAAAGCAAGACAAGCTTTCACTACTCTCAAGTCTGTGTAGAGGTCAACAACACTCAGCATCAAAAATAATCAGGATCCGGATTTTCAACTCCAATGTGAAGTCAGTGCTACTCACTATACGGATCAGAGACTTGGTCAGCGCGTCATAAAGAGCATCTCAAACAAACTACACACCTTCATTAACAGTTGTCTTCGCTCAATACTTCGCTCAAGATCAGATGGCCGGCCGGCCAGAAAAGATCAGCAACAGAGATCTCTGGCAATGAGCGAACCAACTCAGCAGGAACCGATTATGGAACAAATAGGCAGGGAGAAGTGGAGATGGTGGATTGGCTGGCCATACTCTGAGGAAACAATCCATCAAGTGACATCACTAGACAAGCCATGGCTCGAGTGGAAGGTGTTGAAAGGGAAGCGGCGAGTTGGTCGTCAGTGACATGGAGGAGGAGGTGATGTGAAGATGAGATGAAAGCGTGTGGGCAGACTTGGAGCCAGGTGAAAACGTTGGCAGGGAACCGAACGCAATGGAGACGCCCGAGAGAAGCCCTATGTTCCTCTAGGAATTATAGGAAATAATAATACTAGTGAATGAGAAACTATACATCACTCATTTGCATAACAGGAATTTAACTGAAATTATTATAGGAGCACTGGGTTAGTAATTTAGAAGACTGTGATCAGTTTCCTAATGTTATCCAATTTTTTTTCTAAAAAAATTTCAACTTCACTCATCACCTCACTACACGACTTCCAATCACATTGTTTAATAATGAATACATGACCTCCGATTTCAAAGGCAGCTTTTTTTGACATCCAGAACTATGAATACAGTCCATGTACAATAAGCCTACATGGAATGGACAATCCATCAACTTTCAAAGCTTTGTGCCCCTAAGCAGAAACAGGAACCTAGTATACGCTCTATCCTCGAGGATTCGGAAGACATGCACCGAGGAAGTGATTGATGAAGAACTGAGTAATCTCCAAGGAACCCTGATGGAAAACGGTTTACCGCCCAGGTTCATTGATAAGACTCTCAAATAAAAGAAGACTTCCGAAAAGGTCCAATCCGTGCCAAAGAAGATACTTCTGCTTAAACTAGAATTCAAAGGTGACATTCAAGCAGAAATCCTTCGTAAACGCCTCTCCACATCTCTCAGGTAAACATACTTCGCCGTGAGCCTACCACTGACGTTCTCCTGCAAGAAACTGTTCAGCCAGAACGCAAATGAAAAGCTGTCGCATTGGGCCACTTCAACGTGCATATACCAGTTTACTTGCTTTCTGGCGGAGATGAGTACATCGGCCGTATCATGCGCCAACTTGAAAAACGCTCTCATGAACACTATCCAGTCTGACTAGTAAAAGGAGAACGAACCCCTGTCCAGCCATGGCCATCATAAACAGGTAATTCTTTTAATTGTGACTATCCCATTTCCTTTCTTATCCAAACTTCCTGTTTATTCATGTTATTTTTGAGTTTTCCTTAATCCCTATTTACACTACCACATTTTCATATCCGAAATTCCTGTCTATTTTGTCATTTTATTATTTCTACATATTTAATCCCTGATTACATAAACAATTACTCGTCACATTACTTATGATCCCACTAGATTCATTTATCCAAATATCCTGTCTACTTTTGTTATTTCTACATTTCTAACCCCCAATTGCACAATGTGTCAATCTTCTCAGTAATTATGATGCTACTTTGTTTGAGTTTTATCCGTCCCCCTCCCTCTGTTTATTGTGGCATTTTGAATTCCTTATTGTAATTAATTATTAATCTGACCCTTGACCGGAAATTATTCTGGAACTCTCCCACCCATTTATCATAAATACACGAATGTACCGCTATCATCTAGTTGATGACTTCGTCGAAAAGAAAATTTTCTTCGCCGCAACTGTCTTTTTAATAATTCCTATTGTCGAATGTGTATATTCCATAAATACAACTAACTTAGATCAATTGCTGAATATCATTCACATCAAAAATCAAAAGAATCAAAGTGTTAGCCTGTTATTTCTCTAGTTCAGAACGATATTAACTACCAGTGAACTCTCATTGATTCGATAAACTATCCCCCAAAATAGGCTTCAAGTAACTAGTTGTAAAGTCCAATGGAGGGATTTGTGACTAAATAGGTTGTATGGGACCTCAAGAGTGTGTGGTTTATTTTATTCCAACACATGTTGAATACTGCACTTATGAGTACTATCGTTTGTCTGAAATTCTAAATAGGAGTAGAAGTATATATAATACCAGACACTATTTTAATTAGTTTTCAGGGGATAAACCCCATTCATTATGTTCTTAACAAAGATTGTAATTGTATTTCTCAACTCCTAGACAACACTGCATACGAAGACAACTGGAAACACCTGAATAATAATAACATGCAACAATATATACAAATATTAAAGGGACTTACTTCTTCAGCACATGTATCTCATTAATGTTACGTCATATGGGTGTGAAGATTTCAGTTACAAATAGTCTGTATTTAATTCGTTTAGCATGAATCTTTAGGTAGAACTGGGTAATATTTACTAATACACAATATCAACAACACACAATTACTTAGTCAATTAGGGATTAGTGGTTAGGAATCAACCAAAAGGAAGCGTCCTGAACCTATATTTCGTACTTATTGGCACTTATCAATAAGGTGTATCTGCAAACTTGAAGGGATTGATGTGCCCTCTGAAATTCAAACTCACGTGACTCACTGCTTCAGTTAACGATGTTTCAGCTAAGCTATTTGACACCTCAAGATTAAGGTTATTTTCCTTCTTAACTTCAATTCTAGATATCGACAAGAACATCGACGAATCTTTGCAGGAATTATTCTATTTCACTTCGATAAATTAATCGTGATGATATAACGAATCAATATTTCTCGAGAATGTTACATGCTGCTGGTTGATTAATAAGTAGCTAGGCATCACCACTGATGAGCTGAGCTCCAGACAAACGACCAACCGGTGTTTAGATCACTTTGATCCGACTAGCAAGCACTAAGTGTTTTTGATATCAGTAGTATCCAACTACTGAAATCTGTCAATCAGTAGTATGTACAGCTATGCTGGCTTTCTTGATCATCACTGAATAAGATCAAGCAGACCATATATATATTGTAATTTGCATAATTTTGGTTTCCAAAGGAAACTGTAGTGAGATTTCACCTCGAACTGTGTCAGCTGTAAATTGTAAATTAAATTTTCAAACTGAAAATATCATTTCACTTGAAAATCTTTTCACCAAGAACATACGTTTAAGAGTATTGTTTGTTTTTGTTATTAGATAAAATATATGTAGTACATAAACTTACTTGATTTATTGGACTTCCCATACATGCATCAGTATTCAATTCTAAGCGAATCGGTTCACCAAGACGTGCAATCTTGCGTCCATTAAATGTTCCAGCAATACAATGAAAGCGTTCAGGTACAGTTTTCCAATTTTTTGCTAGATGTACCATATCACCAGCATCTAGTACTCCAAAACCGAATAAGTGATTGAATTCTAAACCAGCACCATTGATTGTCCAATTATGATTATGTTGTCTATCGTATAGATGATTACGTTTCGATGTAAGCACAGTTAAATGTTGTACATCTCTCCAAGTGAGTTCTGGTTGAGCTTCTAATGCCAAAGCGAAAACACCAGCAGCCTCTGGTGCTGCTGCTGATGTACCTGAATGATGAAGTGTACAATTTCCGTATAAATCAATAGTTCCTACTCCAGCATCATGAACAAATGGACTTTTACCATTTGAAAATGTCGATGCAAGTGTTGAAGCACAAGATTCATCATAAACAGCTGTATGACCATCGTTTGTAACAGAGTTAATACTTATTGTCCACATACTTGCTGCATAACCATCACAGTTACAGTCATCATTCTCTCCACCATCTCCTGATGCCCAAACATAAAGACTTCCTTTACCTTTACGACCATTATTTACGCCATCAACAAGAGCACGCATAGTCTGATTTCTTGGACCATCAACAGTTGTTCCATCATCTGTAGGCCCCCAACTAGCTGAATATATATCTATAAGATCACGTGCATAAGCCATTGCAGCTGCTTCAATTAAATCAGTCATATACGGCTGATCTAACATTCGTAGTCCAGCCACTTTGGAACCCGGTGCAACGCCAACACCACAAATACCATTTCCAGCTATAGCAGAAACTTCACCAGCACATCGTGTACCATGACTGTTAAACCAGTCATCTGTATACCGAGGATACGGAAAGGCATCGTTACTTGAAAAGTCATAACTTGCCTCTACCGCATAATTTTCTGCTATATCCGGATGTAAGTAGTCCACACCATCATCCATAATGGCGGTAATCACTCCACGACCGGTGATATTTTGTGACCATGCAGACAGTACATTTAAATCCAATCCAGGAACACCATCAGCTTGACCTACATTGTGTAAATACCATTCCTTTGAAAATAATGGATCTGTTCTACTTCTCAGTTCACTTAATTCTTCTTCTTTATCTGATAGTACTCTTGCTTTTGGTAGGTCTATTCGACTTAAACCATCAGAAGATAATGGACGGAAACCACGTTTCCTACGAACAAATCCTTCAATTTGTACAGCATTCGCTACTTGTGGATGTTTATTTAAGCGTTCATTATGAATATGGCTTGGTGTACCACGTGCATGTGGTAGGCCTAAATGCTTAAATACAAATTCATTTGGTTCACCATAATTATGATAATTCAATGGCATGAAACCAAGTTCTCTGGCTATTTTGTTTGCTGAATGTGTTAACTGATCTCTGTTGTCTCCATCATGTTTCAAACGTACTAACCATTGATTTGTATGTATTCTTGCATATACTGTTTTTTGTATAATTATATGAAGAAGATAAATAATTCCAATCTTGAACCCAATCATACTATTCAAATTGTATTAAACTTGAACAGAAACCCAACTCAACGTTTCAATACATCATAAAAATAAACTAATGAGTACACTAGTCTACCTTGTTCCCTTATAGGAAACTCAACTTTCTATGAGTGGGCGAAATGAAAGACAGGAGTAAATTTCTATTGGTTGATTCTATTTGTCTGCATTTCGCATCTATCTATCTATCTGCATGCTTATTCAATACAAAAGAGAAGGGAAGAGAAGCGTTTTTGGGAATTTCAATATTATCTAATAAGCTAACTACTACTACTACTACTACAAGGTCATATGGGGAAAAATGTAAAGATTCTAGTTGGGAGAATAAATGCTTTCCTCCCACGTACATCTCTGTCTTCTATCTATCTATCTGTCTATCTACTCTTGTTTGGCTAAAAATATCGATAATTTGAGTAAATACCTAATGTTTATTCTCTGTTTGATTGCTTAAAATATATTAGCGAACGAAATAAGAGGAATGATGCATATAATAGAAAAAAGTTTTCTATTTATAGAAAAAAAATAAAGAATATTGATCATAACTCGTGATGAAGGGAACAACTCAGAGATTAAACAAAACTATTTAACAATAATATAGTATAATACTTTGTTTGATAAAGCTATTAGCATTAAATAACGAAACGTCAGTAAAAAAAAACAATATCGTTTTGTTTCTTATTCATTGGGAAATACAAAATCTTTTCTATAGTTTGGTTTGTAAGGGTTAGTTATGCTTTTACGAGTTGATCACGGATTGATGTCAGTTAGAAAGCATTGAAAACCAGTCACAGGGAGTACTGGACAGCTGCTGTTTCATTCCACTAGTTTGGGAATCATCGGCAGTACGCACGCACTGGAATTCGAACCCAGGACCTTCCGGTTTCAAGGCAAGTTCGTATCGGGTCCCAGTGGCTGAATGGTATACGAGCTTGCCTTGTAACCCGAAGGTCCTGAGTTCGAATCCCGGTGGGTGCGTACTGCTGAAGAGTCCCAAACTAGGACGAAACAGCTGTCCAGTACTCCCAGGTTTTCCAATGGTTCTCTAACTGATGTCAGCTCATGATGAAATCCTGTAACCAATCAAATCCCTACAAACCAACACTTGAAAATCAATGAGATGCTCACTAGCGACTTGCCCTATTCAGGTGGGTAGTCACCTGGGGTTCTACTGAGAAGTCGTGACCAGCAGGGTGCAGCAGGTCAGGCGTGAGGACAAATACTCGCCGAAGACATTGGCTAGGGGTCGCGCTATGTCGTGAATTGGCAAAAGTTAGAATTCATGGGCCATTGGATCGGGTCCCAGTGGCTTAATGGTATACGAGCTCGCCTTGTAACCCGAAGGTCCTGGGTTCGAATCCCGGTGGGTGCGTACTGCTGAAGAGTCCCAAACTAGGACGAAACAGCTGTCCAGTACTCCCAGGTTTTCCAATGGTTCTCTAACTGATGTCAGCTCATGATGAAATCCTGTAACCAATCAAATCCCTACAAACCAACACTTGAAAAAAAATTATGTTTGTTAAATCTCAGCGAAATTGAAATGATTAATTGCAACCTTTCGTTTGACAATCTGGTTCCGAACTTTTTCAGGGAAATTAATCCAAATTAACATAACAGAGGTTTATTTATAAAAGGAACAACTCTTGTTTTTAAAAACTTTGTCCAATCATGAGTCATGAAACAGGCATCAAAGTGTATAATAAACAAAACTGTATGAACTGTGATCAAAATTTGACCCCAGACTTTCAGCATTAGTCTACTTTTGTGAAAATATGCGTATATATAGCATACAATGGTGTGTGTGTGTGTTTGTGTGTGTGGGTGAACAGTCATAAAACATTTTGTTAGCCTTTCCTCAAGAAGACGTAGACAATCGGGAATTTCGACCAACCAGGAACCGATTGTGAAACAATTAGGCAGGAAGAAATGGAGATGGATTGGCTGGCCATACTCTGAGGAAACAATCCATCAAGTGACATCACTAGACAAGCCATTGCTCGAGTGGAACCCGAAAGAGAAGCGGCGAGTTGGTCGTCAGTGCAAGGGTGAGTGTGACTTGGAGGACGTCATGTAAAGAGGAGATGAAAGCGTGTGGGCAGACTTGGAGCCAGGTGAAAACTCTAACAGATAACTGAACGCAATGGAGACGGACGACTGAAGCTCTATGTTCCTCTAGGAATTAAAGGAAACAATAATAAAATAATAATTAATTGTTGATACATATCCAATTTTTATTTATTAGTCAGGATTTGCCATGCATCAGCTGACATCACACCTTCACTTCTGTTCAAACTGTTGAGATGCACCCATATATGCAGAGCTTCTGCAGTCAGTCTTTCTTTATACGAACCAAAACCTTTCTGTAGAACCTTAGTCTTATCAAAGTCGATTTTGTGTCCCGTTTCCATCTAGTGCAGTACAATCGCTGACTTGTTTTCTAGCTCCTTCAAGTCTGCAGTGGTCTTTGGAACCACCTTTAGACATTATTTATGCTCTTTCACCCTTATACTTACCTGTCTGGAAGTTTCTCCTACATATACGGCGTTACATTCCCCACAGTTGATCTGGTATACACAATTCTGCTGGTCTTCTTGTTCTATTTCATCCTTAACCTTCACCAGTGATGAGCGTAAGGTGTTAGTTGCACGCGAATACACTCTTATGCTATGATCGTTAACTTTGGACCAGATTGCCGAACGAAACGTTGGCAGTAATTTCAATTTCAATTTCGCTGAGATTTTACAGATATAGTTTTTTTTACAAATGTCTACTTCTCACTCGGTGCTCAATTATTTTGCAACTATTCAGTCAAATTTTGATCACAGTTCATATGAATAATACAGTTCAGTTGAACAATTACAGTTTTTGAAATTCTACATTCACCAAGAAACAGGAATAAGGTGTCATCATCATCTACGTGATCACTTAATCGACAGAAACAGATTTTATTTAGTTCAAGTGTCCATTTGCAGGGATTTAATTTGATTAGTAACAGGATAACATCATCAGCAGCTTGCATTCAAAGGTGATGGTACTCCCGGTAGAATAAGATGCAGACTGAACGCTGCCCTAGGCTCAATAATACTGCGTAGACTAAGTGGTGCTCGGAAGGCACAAACACGAGAAAACCAGGCAGGTTTTAGGCCAAGTAGAGGGTGTATTGATCATATCTTCACCCTTCGACAGATTCTAGAACATAGGCATTCCTACCGGCGTCCGATAATCATTATATTTCTTGACCTAAGGCGGCATTCGATTCTGTCGACCGGGAGGTTCTCTGGCGATGCTTGGCTGATTAAGGCACTCTACTCGTACTCATGCAGCCAGGTGAGGGCTTATGGCGAGTTGTCATCTGAAGTGGTGACGACTAGTGGCGTCCGTCAAGGATGCCCAATATCCCCATTCCTATTCAACTTCATCATAGACGTATTAATGGACTTAACCCTAACACACTTCAGCGACTCAGGGATTGACTTGCTACCAGGGAATAATCTCGTCGACTTAGAATATGCGGACGACATAGTCCTTCTAGGCGAGGACGCTGAAAAAATGCAGAGCCTACTGAACACCTTGAGCAACAATCTTCGTATGTTTGGCATGCGAATCGCTCGTGCTGTTAAATGTAAGATGATGCTGCAGGATTGGACTTCACCGACCCCTAGATTAGAAATAGGAAGTGAAGTGGTAGAGCACGTTGACCACTTCACTTACTTGGGAAGTACCATCAGCCCCAACGGGTTGATCTCAGACGAAATCTCAGTACGAATACAGAGGGCTAGGTTCGCATATACCAGTTTACGCCGTCTCTGGCGTAGACGCGATATCCGACTATCGACCAAAGGGCGTGTGTACTGCTCATCAGTCCGCTCCGTCCTCCTTTATGGCTGTGAGACATGGCCATTGACAGCAGAAGACATGAAAAGATTATCTGTGTTCGATCATAGGTGTCTGAGTTCTATCTCCCGCGTGAAGTGGTATAATAAGGTGAGCAATATTGAGGTTAGGCGTCGAGTGCTAGGTAAGGAGGGGAAATCAGTCAACGAGACTGTGAAATTGCATCGACTGAGATGGTTAGGACATGTATTACGTATGCCTAGTCATCGCCTTCCTCGACGGGCAATGTTAGCTGATATAGGGTCAGGCTGGAAAAGAGCTAGCGGTGGTCAAACGAAAACATGGCACCAGTCAATGAAATCCACAACAGTCAGTCTAAGCCACGTAGGAAGGTAGAGACTGCCTGACTGACTGGTTGGGGTCCTCGGGATGGTAAAAACCAATGGTTGGAAACAATTGGTGACATGGCTCAAAATCGTTCTCAATGGCTGGCACAGACGCATCCACTCCTTGTGACTTATGATTTCCAATTAAACTGTTTTGTTCTCCGTTATTACTATTCCTTTGTCTCACACCTCTGTTTACTGTCTATATTATGCAGCTCTTCTACTTTCTTCTCTTGCTTTGTGTGCTACATGGAGTGTGGCGACTTGAACTGGTGCACATATGTGCAAAGTTCTATGTCGAAAACCCACCGACCGCCCTGAAAAGAAGATATCCAGCTGCCACGCTTGTATGTGTTTATCAAACAACTAGTTGTTTGAGACAATCAAAAGTGAACAAATACCCACCTCATGTTACCTCCAACTGTGTCTACCAATTTACATGCACGTGCCAAAGCACATACATCAGAAGAACAGAGAGAAGGGTTATTGTCCGCATTTCTGAACACATACCAAAGAACCTGAAACTGAAAGGTCCACAAGTATTAAACAGTGCAATTGCGCGTCATCTATTAGACACTGGTCATAATGTAGACAACGTGAATTCATTCAAAATAATCAACAAGCAAAAGAAACCTAACTTGCTATGCTTTGCTGAAGCAATTGCTATCAGACGACTTAAACCAAATCTATGTACGCAGAAAGAGACAGTGGTGAATATTGCACTGCCCTGGTGATAACAAAATATACAACTTGTATGAGTCACCCTTTTTCTTGTTTAGAAAACTCTACTCTCTCATCTAAACATGACTCACCCTATCTTGTTCTTTTCTTTTCCTTTTGTTCTATTGGCTATTAGATAAAACATTCTCTTTAGTTACGTAATCTGCCTTTTGTTATGCTCTTTCTAGCTTAACCTTGTTCCTATACACACATATATATATATATATATGCAACTCTGTTTTTGTTTCCAAGCCTAATTGCCTAATTATTCTATAAATATTTATAAACTGTCAAATATTGATCACAGTTCATTTGAATTATTCTATAAATAGTCAGTTGTTTGTAACTAGTTAAATCATTCCGGACTAATGTTACTTTTACTTCCTACCAATTACTCCTTGTGATCGTGGAAAAGTATGTTCAAATCTTTAATGTAATATAATTCATATTTTTATCGTTCAGGTTGTAACCAGTTGAGAAGAATCCTCGAAATAATAAAAGATGAGCTCATATTATCTTCTGGTACAATTGTTGTTCTTGCTTTGTTCATGTTTATCAGCTGAATTATTGGAAAACCAGCAGGAAGCACTGGATAGCCAGCTGTTCAGTTATCTTAGTTTGGGACTCTTCGGCAATACGCACCCACCACAAGTGGTTCGACAACTAAGACAACTAAGCCACACGGGGACGCTATCCAATGACTAGCATTCATATATTCCAACTTCTGTCAATAATTCACAATATAGCACGACCAATAGCCAATGTCATCTCTGGCGAATATCTTTCCTCACACCCGACTTGGTAAAAAGATTTTCAAGTGAAATGATATTTTCAGTTTGAAATTTAATTTACAATTTACAGTTGACACAGTTCGAGGTGAAATCTCACTACAGTTTCCTTTGGAAACCAAAATTATGCAAATTACAATATATATATATATATATATATATATATATATATATATATATATGATCTGCTTGATCTTATTCAATGTTGATCAAGAAAGCAAGCATAGCTGGACATACTACTGATTGACAGATTTCAGTAGTTGGATACTACTCATATCAAAAACACTAAGTGCTTGCTAGTCGGATCAAAGTGATCTAAACACCGGTTGGTCGTTTGTCTGGAGCTCAGCTCATCAGTGGTGATGCCTAGCTACTTATTAATCAACCAGCAGTATGTAACACATGTGGTTTTAAGTTATCTCTCGAGAAATATTGATTCGTTATATCATCACGATTAATTTATCGAAGTGAAATAGAACAATTCCTGCAAAGATTCGTCGATGTTCTTGTCGATATTATCTAGAATTGAAGTTAAGAAGGAAAATTAACCTTATTCTTGAGGTGTCAAATAGCTTAGCTGAAACATCGTTAACTGAGGCAGTGAGTCACGTGAGTTTGAATTTCAGAGGGGACATCAATCCCTTCAAGTTTGCAGATACACCTTATTGATGAGTGCCGATAAGTACGAAACATAGGTTCAGGACGCTTCCTTTTGGTTGATTCCTAACCACTAATCCCTAAATGACTAAGTAATTGTGTGTTGTTGATATTGTGTATTAGTAAATATTACCCAGTTCTACCTAAATATTCATGCTAAACGAATTAAATACAGACTATTTGTAACTGAAATCTTCACACCCATATGACGTAACATTAATGAGATACATGTGCTGAAGAAGTAGGCACCTTTAATATTTGTATATATTGTTGCATGTTATTATTATTCAGGCGTTTCCAGTTGTCTTCGTATGCAGTGTTGTCTAGGAGTTGAGAAATATAATTACAATCATTGTTAAGAACATAATGAATGGGGTTTATCCCCTGAAAACTAATTAAATAATGTCTGGTATTGCACTTCTACTCCTATTTAGAATTTCAGTCATTTTAAAATCTTAGACAAACGATAGTACTCATAAGTGCATTATTCAACATGTGTTGGAATAAAATAAACCACACACTCTTGAGGTCCCATACAACCTATTTAGTCACAAATCCCTTCATTAGACTTTACAACTAGTTACTTGAAGCCTATTTTGGGGGTAAGTTTATCGAATCAATGAGAGTTCACTGGTAGTTAATATCGTTCTGAACTAGAGAAATAACAGGCTAACACTTTGATTCTTTTGATTTTTGATGTGAATGATTTTCAACCATTGATCTAAGTTAGTTGTATTTATGGAATATACATATTCGATAATAGGAATTATTAAAACGACAGTTGCGGCGAAGAATATTTTCTTTTCGACGAAGTCATCAACTAGATGATAGCGGTACATTCGTGTATTTATGATAAATGGGTGGAAGAGTTCCAGAATAATTTCCGGTCAAGGGTCAGATTAATAATTAATTACAATAAGGAATTAAAATGCCACAATAAACAGAGGGAGGGGGACGGATAAAACTCAAACAAAGTAGCATCATAATTACTGAGAAGATTGACACATTGTGCAATTGGGTGTTAGAAATGTAGAAATAACAAAAGTAGACAGGATATTTGGATAAAAGAATCTAGTGGGATCATAAGTAATGTGACGAGTAATTGTTTATGCAATCAGGGATTAAATATGTAGAAATAATAAAATGACAAAATAGACAGGAATTTCGGATATGAAAATGTGGTAGTGTAAATAGGGATTAAGGAAAACTCAAAAATAACATGAATAAACAGGAAGTTTGGATAAGAAAGGCAATGGGATAGTCACAATTGAAAGAATTACCTGTTTATGATGGCCATGGCCAGGACAAGGGTTCGTTCTCCTTTTACTGGCCAGGCCGGATAGTGTTCACGGGCGCGTTTTTCAAGTTGGCGCATGATACGGCCGATGTACTCATCTCCGTGACAGCAAGTAAACTGGTATATGCACGTTGAAGTGGCCCAATGCGACAGCTTTTCATTTGCGTTCTGGCTGAACAGTTTCTTGGAGGAGAACGTCAGTGGTAGGCTCACGGCGAAGTATGTTTACCTGAGAGATGTGGAGAGGCGTTTACGAAGGATTTCTGCTTGAATGTCACCTTTGAATTGTAGTTGAGGCAGAAGTATCTTCTTTGGGATGTACTGGACTTTTTTGGAGGTCAAAATAAGTGATCCAGCGGAGAGACTCTTTTCAACGAATTTATTATCAAGGTGTACAATCGTATATTTATGGTTGTTAAGACATTATATCCGGTGAGGGGATTGAATCATAGATGTGATATGTAGTCACATGATGTCTGCAGAAATCATGAATCAAAAATCAATCAACAACATATTTGATGACACCAAATTTACATGAGAAAAAACAAGTGAGAAAAAATTCTTTTCTTAGATGTCTTAAAGAAGAGAACAAAAGCAAGAACAAATCTGGAAACATAAGTATTCCTGAAATAAGCACACAGATCGATTGCTCAACTGTAACACCAATAATCCAATGGTTTTCAAGAAAACTGTATGCAAACATCGTTCAAAAGGGTTAAACACACTAAAGTACTTCACTACTGGAGAAAAGATTATTTTTATTAATTCCTTCACGTTCCCAGTGGAACATAGGGCTTCAAGCTAGAGGCTTGAAGTTTCTGTAGCAGAGGATGGGGTTGCTAGCCTCATGCTCAACCTTTTACTCTTTACCAGCCTTTTATTTCTGGCTTAGTGAGGTAAAGGAGAGCGTCACTGGCTGGGGATCGAACCCCGGACTATGTGCACGGTCGGCGAGCGTCCTAACCGCTATGCCACAGACGTACACTGAAGAAAAGAGGGAGGAAATATTTACTGTCTTCAAGAAAAATGAACACCCATGCAGTCTCATTAAAAAAAGCCTAAACTTCAATCGAACCACCTGCAAAATCCATCCTCATTAACAACGAGAAAATTCACCCATACATGTGACGAAGATGGTTGCAACCAGCTTTTATTTTTAGGCCTATTTCTGAGTCGAAGAGATGATGGTTCAATAAGACGATCAATTTACAGAAAGCATACTTCGACAGGGCAATACCTCAACTTTCATAGCGTCTGTCCATTACAGTATAAGGAAGGCTTGGTGAAATGCTTATTTAAGAGGATTCTGCGTATTTGTACGGCTGATGTTAAAGAGACAGTAGAGAAAATATTGATGGATACTCTTATTGAAAATGGATATCCTTTAAAATTTTTAAACAGGTGTAGAAGTCAATCAGTCTTTAAGCCTACAATCTATTCTGCCCCTAAGAAAGATGTTTTCATCAAATTACCATATAACGGTGAAATAAGCAGTAGGATTTTGAGACAGAGATTAAATTCTGTCATCCATAGGATCTGTTATGCAGTCCGGCTTGTAATTATTGAATAAGCCAAGAATATGTACTCCATTGTCAACCCATAAAAGTACACAAGTGATTATGTCACACCCCGCACTATTTACCAATTTACAAGTGTGTGGAAATACACCAATAGGAGGGAGTAATCGTGCTTTGCATGTGAGGGTGGGAGAGCGAGCATATCCCGAAATGGTTAGAAAGACCAATGGAATTATGGAAAATCAATAGACGCAGGTGGCGGCAGACTTCCAGCTTCGTCTATATAGCCAAACATCTAATCGGTATGAACAATAAGAGTGATGTTAACGCAGCTTTTAAGGTCATCTATCGAAATGGTCAAGGGTGCTTATTGAAACACGCTGAGGCTATAGATATTCATAAACTCAAGCCCCTTCCCGCCCCCTGTGTGTTCAAAAACAGTTTATTATTACTCTTAACCTACCTTGGTAATTCAAATGAACTGTCGTCAAGATTTGACAGAATAGTTCTAAAATATTTGAGCGCCGAGTGAGAAGTAGACATTTGTAAAAAATTATATTTGTAAAGTCTCAGCGAGATTGAAGTGAGTAATTCCAATGTTTCGTTCGGCAATCTGGTCCGAACTTCTTCTTCAGGGAAATTAATCGAAATTAACATAACATAGGTTTATATATAAAAAGGAACATCACTTGTTTTTAAAAATTTGTCCAATCATGAGTCATTCAAAAAGTATCAACAAGTATAATAAACAAAATTTTATGAGCTGTGATCAAAATTTGGCCTCGGACTTACAAATATTGGTCTACCTTTGTTAAACACTTTAAACAGAGTGTGTATGTGTGTGTGTGGGGGGGGGGTAAACAGTTGTAAAACATTTCTTAACGTTACCATAAGAAGATATAGACAGTTGAGAATTTTGACCAAGTACTAATAATTAGTGATACATATCCATTTTTATTTATTAATAAGGATTTCCTATGCATCAGCTAACATCACGCCTTCATGTCCGTTCAAACGGTTAGTATCTAGAATTTTATGATTAGACGTATTTTCAAAATTATGGTGTTTAGGATTACCTTGGTAATCCTTATTTGATTGGATCACCAAACGTTGTGTTAAGTATTCTCATTATTCTTGAATCCTTTTTTCCACTTTGTGTACTTTAATTGCTCTTTATTTTTTCATATGCACATCGGCTTGGCAAGTAAATGTGTGAGAAGATTGCTCGAAATGTATAGCGCAAATACATCACACAGTTTTCAGATAACTTCCGTCTTCTGAAAACACTTTCAAAAATTCACTTTGCCCTATTACTAATATTATTGTTTCCTTTAATTCCTAGAGGAAAATAAAGCTTCAGCCGTGCGTCCCCATTGCGTTCTGTTCTCTGCTAGAGTCTTCACCTGGCTCCAAATCTACCCACACGTTTTCATCTCTTCACATCACCTCCTCCTCCTCCAAGTCACCCTTGCACTGACGACCAACTCACCGCTTCCCTTTCGGTTTCCACTCAAGTGATGTCACTTGATGGATTGTTTCCTCAGAGTATGGCCAGCCAATCCACCATCTCCATTTCTTCCTGCCTATTTGTTTCACAATCGGTTCCTGCTGTGTTGGTTCGCTCATTGCCAGAGATCTCTGTTGCTGATCTTTTCTGGCCGGTCATCTCATCTCGAGCGAATTATTGAGCGAAGACAACTGTTAATGAAGGTCTGTAGTTTGTTTGAGATGCTCTTTATGACGCACTGGCCAAGTCTCTGACTTCACATTGAAGTTGAAAATCCGGATCTTAATTTTGATGCTGAGTGCTGTTGACCTCCACACAGACTTGAGAGTAGTGAAAGCTTGTCTTGCTTTTCCGATTCTTGCTTTGATATCCTCGTCAGTTCCGTCGGCCTGTAGTTGAAACGATGCCCTATAAAAAGGCATTTCTCTGGAATAACATTCAGAATACTAAAACCGTATGTAACAGTTATAACAAACAAACAAACCAAAACAATCACTTTATTCAATGCAGACCAAAAGACCCAACCGCAAAAGAAAACTAGACTCATAACGAAGTATGACAAACAGTATATTGGTCAAAGTGGGTGTCTCCTTCGAATCAGAATCCAAGAACATAAACTAGATGTGAAGAGACACGATATGTTTTCTTTCATATCAATGCATGAAGACAATCATTCACTCCACCAATCCGATCGGGAAAATGTACATATTTTAAATATTGGAAACATCAAGAAAGTCAGGGAATTCCTAGAATCTGTGATTAACACATGTGTTACTATGGATCAAATTTATCAACTAATAAAGAATCAATCGTGTGTGACATAAATGTTGGAATTCCAAATAAGTAAAAGCAATCGATAAAGATGTAAATTAACAACCAACTTTGATTCACCAGTCAAGGATAGCATACGAAACCCAGTTAGTTAAAGGTTCATCAGGCTGCCCAAAAAGACTCTTCTCATATATCAAGAGAAGAACACGTAAGAGTGATGCTATCCAACCTCTTATGCTTGAAGATGACCAGACAAACATGGCTGAGGATAACTTGACTAAGGCTGAGGCTTTGTCCAAGCACTTTAGTCAAGTATTCTCTGATAATATTGATACCAGCTTTGTAACTTTTCCAGAAGGTAACTTGAAAATGGCACCCTTGTACATTGGAAAGAATACTGTCCTAAAGTGGCTTCTAAGGCTCAATCCTGGTAAGTCCAGTGGCCCTGATGAACTCCACCCACGTACATTAACAGCATTGGCTGAAAATATAGCCGAGCCATTGTCGGTAATCTTCAATATGTCTCTGGACCAGTCTAAATGTCCAAGAGACTGGAAAGATGCCATCATTAGTCCAGTCTTCAAAACCGGATCTAGAAACTTAGTTCAGAACTATCGTCCTGTTAGTTTGACCAGTATTGTTGTTAAACTACTAGGAAGAATAATTCGTGATGCTATCATTCAGTTCATTGAAGGGAACAAACTTTTCGCTGTGGAACAGCATGGTTTTAGAGCAGGTCATTCTTGCTTGACCAACCTTCTTTTGGCCAGAGAAAGTTGGGTAAGCTCAGCTGATGCTAATATACCGGTGGATGCCATATTCATCGACCTTAGCAAGGCGTTTGACAGGGTTTCTCATTCAGGTCTTCTAGTAAAGTTAGGTAGTCTGGGAATCAATAAAGTGGTTGCCGACTGGATTCAAGACTTTCTAAAGGACAGAAGACAAAGAGTACGAGTTAACGGGGTGTAGTGTACCTTCGAACTTTTGTTTGAACGAACTCACCTGACCTTTAACCACACTTCCTCTTTGGATTCGTGAATCTCCTGTACGGTTTCGGTTTTGCTCTCTCGCTGTGCTTTCATCCAGCACACTCTCTGAGCTTACCACCGTCTCAACTGCAGATAAGTGTATACCCTCTTATTCTTTATCAAATCTCATATTGCTTTTGTGTAAATATAACTCTGTTCCAGTCACGCTAGTTATCTCAAGTCTTTTTACCTTGATCCAGTTCGTTAGTATTCGCGCATTAGGCAGAGTACAATTAAGGTCATAAAGCGGTGAAGACGTTTTTGTAAGAGTGGCTAATTTAGGTCTAAGTTAACCCAAGTCTAACTCTTACAAGGGTTTTATCAACATGGGAATCGGTTAAGAGTGGCGTTCCTCAGGGTACAATTCTAGGCCCACTTCTTTTCCTGATTTATGTTAATGAGATTCCATCGGTAGTTAAGTCATCCTGCTTACTGTTTGCTGATGACATCAAGATATGGAGGGCTTTACACGATGACAGTGATCAACTTGCTTTGCAGGGAGATTTAAACTTGGTAAGTGATTGGTGTAAGCACTGGGCCTTGGAAATTAACTTAAGCAAGAGTGTAGTTATGCATGTATCACATAGTCACGTGCACAATTACTCAATGAATGGCGTTACTCTCCCAGTGGTCACTGAGTACAAGGACTTGGGAGTGGTTGTGCAGCATGACTTGAAAACAGCAACAAACTGTGGAGCTGCAGCCACTAAGGGTTTTCGAATATTATGGGCCATACGCAAGCAAGGCTTTTGCGAACTTTGACGCTGAAATATTTTGTATATTATATCCGACTTATATCAGACCTCATTTGGAATATGGGATCCAGACAGCGAGCCCGTGTTTCAAATACGAAATAGACTTATTAGAAAGGGTGCAAAGAGTAGGAACTAAGCTAATAAAGGGTTTCTCAACCATCTCATATGAAGAGAGGTTAAGTCGACTGGGTTTATTTCCACTGTCATACAGACGACTTAGGGATGACCTAATACTAGCATACCGTATCCTAAGAAATGATTTTGGAGCAGATTTCTCTAATTTATTTCTTCCTTCTAGCACCAACCAATTGCGAGGACATCACCTCAAGGTTCAAAAACCACGGTCGAATCGCATGCGTCTGGAGATCCCTTTTTCACATCCAATTGTGAACCATTGGAACTCCCTACCGGAACACGTCGTATCAGCGCCATCCGTTGATTCATTCAAGGCGAGATTGGACCTCCTGTGTGTAACAAATCGAAAGGATTAACACAGGCATATAGCCAACTATCCTGAATAAATTGTAAACAGTAAAATGACAAAGGTTGTCAGGAGATACAATTATGTCAAACACAGAGAATCCTGTAGCTCTGCAACCAGCAGTCATACAAGGAAGAAAACTAAAACACAGGCCTTGAAGGTGTATGTGTATTCAGTAAAAATTCCCAAAATTAGAATGCATAGGCCAGACCCCCACAAGCAGTCAATCTCTCTGTCTTCGTTTATATCAAGTTTCGATAGTCGTTGTTCCTCTTGTGTCACAGAATTGACTCCAGGCTATTTTCCTGGAAGAGAAACAAGAGGACATTGTTTGGTGCTCTATCTATGCAGGCTTTTATGCTGTTACAGTTCAAATATAAATTCAATTCATATCGAGTCCTTCACTGTACAGGGCTGGGAAAATCACAAAGGCTTCAAAATTAAATCAATCAATCAATCAGCTGAGAGGATACAGTGTAGTGACCCGTTTTATTACTCATAATCGTACTATACTTTCAGTGTGTAATTGTACTTTCATTTGTTTATTACTCTAAATCATGCATGTTAACAATTGATACTTTTGTACTCGCTCGATTTTTGAATTTTTGATTGCTGCAATAATACACTATCGTATTCCTTCGCAAGTGCCTTTTGAATTACGTTGTGGATGTCGAGTAATCGCAACGTTAAGACACAAATATAAACGCGAAGAAGTACTAAGATGTACGTGTATTCTAGTTCAGTCAAAATATAGCAGCAACAACAGCCAAACAGGAATCATTCACCTGGGCTACAAATCTTCCTATGTCTAGGAATCACAAATGTATGTTGTGCAGCTATATGAAGTAAAGTACTAATTCAAAAATAATCAAAGGAATCATCTGTTATTCCTTCTAAAGTTAGATAAGCAGTGAAAGCACCACCAGTGAAATAATAATAATCACTTTATTCCACAACAATAACAATTTACAGAATGGAATTTTCAGCGTTTCATTTTACATATTGCATTGGTTTAGCTCTTTTTATAATTATATAAATGTATAAAATTTTAAAAATATTGATAGTTAATAGGAAAAATAAAAAGCCCAACAAAATACACCATTTCTAGGTCATAGTGAAATAATAAATAAATAATATAACAAATCACACATGCATTGATATGTATCATTACATTTTATAGTTTAGTTAATGATTTAAAAGTTGTAAAAGTTCTTTTCTGATATTCGTCTCTTCACACAATACTCGTGCCAAATATGGTACGGTCGGATTTTTATATTTTGTAGTACAAGCATAAATGTTTATGAAATTTCTTCTGGTCTTACCCGAAGAGATACAAGGAAACAAATGTGATTAAAGAGGATGTTCACTATCAGACAAAATAACTTTAGCTAAGTGTTTACAAGAATTCAAATGCCTATTGACAACAGTGTCGGTTAGTTGAGTCAAAGGGATAGCACTGACCCTACTTACAGCCCTCAATGTTCTTCGTAGTATTATATGGTCTTTCTTGAGTAGCCCAGGGAAGAATAATGGAGAACAATAAAGAATGATGGGCAAAACACATGAATTAATAAATTGTATGAGAAGAGATTGGGTTATACCTGAGTGCCTCAACTTCTCTATGTAATAAGTCAGACAGAAAATCTTTTTAGAAACTATAAGAATATGAGACGACCAGCAAAGGTTTGAAGAGAAACTAATGCCAAGATAAGAAACACTTGACTTACTCTCTATCATGGTACCGTCAATATTACAACAATCATGAGATTGGATCAATCCATGCATGTCTTTTTCACTTCTCAAGCTGAAATCAACAGTATTACATTTAGTTGAATTTAGTTTAAGACCATTTGAGCCAGACTAATCCTTAACTTCAGCTATGGAGCCATTCATATGGGAACAATCCGATGTGGAAACTACAGGGACAGAAACGGTCAGATCATCAGCATACTTAATGAAGTTAACGTTGAGTGAGTTCGGAAGGTCATGCAAAAAGAAAGAGAAAAGAAATGGAGAAAGTACTGCTCCTTGAGGCACACCACTTTCAGTTAGCTGAGAAGTGGAGCGCTTTTCAGCCAAAACAGTATGCTGTTTCCTATCCTTAAAATAAGAAGACAGCCATCTAGTTGCACCAGGACTCTGTTTGTGCTGAAATCATCTTTCCTAATAAAAGTGTCCTAGGAACAGAGTCGAAAGCTGCAGTATAGTCTAAAAAAGCTGTTCGAACGAACTTAGCACCCTTATCAAGGCAGGAAACAATATTGTGGTGTAGTACAATGGCTGCATCTAATGTACTTCTTCCACACTTATAAGCGAACTGCTTAGGGTTTAAGAGTATTCAAAAGAAGTTTCTCCATAGTTTTCAAAAAAGGAGATGTTATAGCGACCGGTCTAAACTTTATACCTGCTCCAGAAGATGATTTCTGTACAGGTACAACCTTGATTTCTTTCCAGTCAGCAGGTACAGTTTCCTTGTTAAATGATGCATTAAAGATTTGAGTAAGAGGATGACACAAGATGTCTGCACACTTGATTACGGAAACAATGTTATGCGGTTTTTATAACAACGCCTAAAATTTCAAGTGATTAGGATTTTTGCCTATATTACACATCGTTAAATTCAATTTACACTAAAGTTGTTAGGCGTCAGCTACTTCTGCACACCCCCACCTGCTGCTTTCTTCTCTTTTTTACAGATATTCCTTTCTGGATCCCCGCACTGGGGCAGTTGTGCTGTTTTTCGCATTCGCATTACTCGATGGTAGTGTTGGATTCTCAAAGGCTACACTTAGCTGTTATTCAGTGGGGGGATTGCGTTTACTTGATAATGACCATGTAGCCCTCATTATGAATCTGCTTAATCAACGCGAGAATGAATGGAAATAACTGCTAACATCACATGATGATGTACCTGTATTTGTCGAGCTTCTTAGATGCCAGATTGAGCACCACAGTCTTTTTGGTGTATGTCTTATCTCTCGCAAACCAGCAACGGATGATTACAGACAAGATGCTTTACAATTCTTCCATGGACACTTAATTTTTTAAGTGCATTTAACGGGCACGAGATTAAGGGTGTGCCTTACAAACAATGAATATATTTGGTCGTCTAATAATCATAGTTTCTGTAGTGGTAAGCATTTTACCTCAATAAAATTAATGGCAAATACTCTAACGACTCTAAATGACTGACTTGAGAATGAATGCTTCGGTTAATGTACAAATCAGCGGTAGTTCTGAAGCCGTGTAAGGACAGGAGACAAGGACCAGGCAACAGATCGTTTATTGAGAAAATCAACAGATATTTATAAATTTTTATGTGCATTATTGTTAGCAAAGAGGTAAAGTCTTCTGACTGGTTGTTCTCCTGCTGAAGATTATTCTGTCATCTCTTTGTTGCCATTTCTTAGACAGTCCGTTGATATATCTGCGAATCGTATACGCCCACCCTGAGTCTGCTGTGACTGGTTGTTGAGTTCCTCAATGTTAATCTTTGTTCTTGTTTTCTCTCCTGAACAAGATTTGGTACGTAAACATTGACGTCAATTGGTGTCTACCAATTTTGGCTAGGAAACAGCTCTCACCACGGCAATACCTGTAATCTTGTATTTTGCCTTCATCAGTAGGTAGGATTCCCAATACGTTTATTGCATTGTGTTTGACATAGATGTTAAAGTACGTGGAACTTTCAGTCCTCTACATTCGGGTGTGTCAAACCTGAAAAATTGCGTTTCCATTCAATCACCGTTTCTAAATGATTTGTGTTGATGTACACAAGATTAAATGAGTCAGTACCGAAATGTTCAATCTGGTAATAAGCTAAGGAAAATCAAACAATTCACACATATATTTCTTCAATTTGTTATCAGGAAAATGATGTTGACATAAGTAAACCGTAGTCTATATGCTTTCATTTTTCACTGGGAATTCAGAAATGACGCAGAAAATTCGGTGAGTAATAACTAGTTCCTGAAAGAGGATTTTCTATTTGAACACTGGTAAGTCTTTCCCTGTCAGGTTGCATAGCACTTAGACAGCCTATCGGGATGAGGATGAACGCTATGGCATTATAAATCTCTGGTTTTCTCATCTTTCATTGGCTAGAACAGTAGCGGTCAATTGGATTTTTGATTTGTCATAAGTAGGTACTTTCGTGTGGGGTTTTGTGTAATATTGTTACGCGTGGTTTGTAACCAGCTGTGATGCATATAAATGTAACACTTGTCTATTCTAACTTTCTTTCACCGTTTTTTATGCAGACACAATGCTTTTTTCGTTATACACTCTCTTGAGACTGGTTAGCCGATGACGGACGTTATTACTAATGCCCACCAGTGAAATAAAAACTGATCGTGTTGCTTGTGATTGGCCAGTTTATCATTAGAGTTGCGGTAATTTCGAAAGTCATTTGGCTGCTTGGCAAATTTCACACTTCCCGGAGGCATTTTAGTATAATTATTAAAAAAATGAAATGGTAGATAAAAGTTATTACGTATTGATGCAGGTGCCTGATGACGTCGATGTTTAAGGCATTTAACTGCGAATAAGCATAAGTGGAAATCTCCTTAGTGGGCATTTACTTTGGTTAACATTTTCGAGAGGAAGTAGTGCATATTGCAACTATTTCTGTGCATTACGTGTTATAGATCCGGGTAGGAACATTATTTTTGGGCATTTATATTTATGTCAGCGCTTTCCATTGACTTTCGGCAGGCAGGAACTGTAAAAATATGTTTACCGAAACGAGTACTTATCATATTTTGGGCTCCTTCGCTAGTTGCAAGTTGTCGGTATCAGCTGATCAGATCAAATATCCAATATCGCTTTTACGAGATGACGTAAACCAATTTGATTTCTTTGTGGTTGCTTCTTGATTGTGATGCATAGGTTCCTAATCTTCAGTAAACTTCTGCGTAGCTCGTCCCGCCACTCGACTGTCGTAGCTTTGGTTGACTCCCAAAGGAGTAGTGATGGGATTAATTATATGTTGTTTGTAGTATGTAGTGTGCTAAGACTTTGTTGCTACTGTGAATGGAGTTGATCCTTTCACCAGTTAGTCCTCCGGTATCGCCGCCAAAACAAAAGAGATAATAATAATAGATATAATTGGTGAAGTTATTCAGACTGACAGACAGAAAAAGAAATAAAGAAAACGTAACAACAGTCAGCTGATTAAATTTGAAATTTATATGTATATTTATATCGGTAATAATAATAAGTGTAATTAAAGTTGTCAGGAGAGTAAGACGGGAGATAATGTAAAGAAGTAAAACGGAGAACTTAGTTGTCTACCCCCGAATGGTGTATGGGATTTTAAGGGGATAGGCCATTTGGACTCAGTCCTTGTGTCGCTGCACGATTGTCCAGTATTCGCTTAAAGGTGTCCATAGACAGTGCCATAGCTACATCTGCCTGTAAGGAATTCAAGAGATGGCAAACCCGCAGGGGAAAGAAGTCGGAACGCATCCGGGTCCTTGCCCTCTGGTGAGCTACCCTTCTGGGATTTCCACGAGGAAGCCTATACCTGCTCAATGGCAGAACACCTTTGTTTCGGTGATTCCGGTCATTCGTTATTTTGTAGGCAGTAATCAAATCCCCCCTAAGCCGACGGTAGCTAAGTGTGAATTGACCTAATTTCTCTAGCCTTTAATCATACGGTTTGTTTCGGATACCCACCATTCATTTTGTTGCTCTTCTTCGGACTGTTTTCAAGAGGTTGGCGTCTCTTCTAAGCAGTGATGGTACAAAATTATTATGCACTTCAAGGTGTGGTCCGATGTATGTTTTGTACAACATTAGAAAGAGTTCAGTAGTGAGTGCACCTAACTGTCTATGTGTAAAGTGTATGACCGCATATGCCCTCGCTACATCCCCCGTGTAATTTACGCTTGTGTCCATTTTCTCCGTTAGAACTAGACCTAAGTCACGTTCCGACGTTGAGCAGGACAAGCTTTCATCGCACAGGGTGTAACTTGCATTCTGCAGTCTACAGGTGCGTAACTTCACTACTTTGCACTTTTTCAGGTTGAAAGTCATGCCACTGGCCACCGCCCGGTCTTCCAGAAGCCTTAGATCTGCCTGCAGTCTATCTGAGTCTTCCGGACACCCTCCATATCCTTGCGTCATCAGTGCATAAAAGAGTCTGGCAGCTAAGACGGCATGGTAGATCACTGATAAAAATCAAAACAGTGGTCCTAGGATGGAACCCTGCGACACTCCCGATGATGAGCTATGCCAAGATGATAGGACTCGATTGACCTTAGTACAAAATTGCCTTTCAACTAGGTAGTCCTTCAACCATGACATAAGTGGCTTACCTATACCTGCCTGACTTATTTTGTGTAGGAGAACGTCATGGTGAACTGTGTCAAATGCCTTCTCAAAGTCTGGGAGGACCACATGGACTGGAACATTCATTTCCCAGCATGATGTCCAGTCGTCCTAAGCTGATAATAAGTTAGTAACGCAGGATCTCCCTTTCCTGAAACCGTGTTGGGCTTCATGGAGTATTTTAGACCTATCGAGATATTCCCTGATGTGATCATCAATAATGGTGCAATTTCTGTAACAATTTGATGATGCCTGTAAACTGGCGTCCCTCATGTACTGTACTATGAGAATAAATTTATTTAACTGTTTGGCGAAGGCTAAACAGGTGACCTACGTCTGAATATAGACTGCCTTGTGGATACTATTTATTTATTGACGGTAAACATCCAACTGCACGCAATGTTACAGAACTACTACGAGTTTGTAGTCTCACTGAAAAATAATATTATGATAATGGTTATTTATATTTCGTATAAATAGGTAAGTCTACATGAAATGCATACTATTTTTACGGGTACAACCATTTATGCTATAAATTACAATACTGAAGTATCATCAGCTAATACTTTTTCAAAAGTTTAGGTTGTTGAACTGTAGTACAAGCAGCCATAACAGGTTTGCATATATGTTAAATTGTAAACCCTTCACTAACTCCATCATCAAGGTTGAGCGCCAACCCAAACTTCGTTCCGTTTCCTGATGATAGTTATGGTCAACCAGTGAACAGCGTATATTTGGATGAGTACTGTGCCGCCACGTGATTAGAAGCTATTTCAGGAAGAGAAGAACGTCCTGGAAAACTGCAAAATAGTATAAAACACAATTATGGATAATGCATCATTGGAAGTACATTTACAAGATAAATACTAGCAGTAGCTAGAGACTCCTTGGAATGATAGTATACATTTGTAATGTTTAATGCTAACCATATTGGTCTAAGCATGGAAACAACGACATTTTCGATGAAAATATAGCTTTGTTCAAACATTGGTGTTGTTGCGTTTTACTCCACTAGAGCAACCGAACTGTAAGCAAGCCGCAAATATGAACAAAAGAGTAAGTTTCAGCTTTATTCAAGGCCTAGGTAGTCAAGACAAAATAGAGTATAACAGTGTGTAAACAAAAGGATTATCGTAAGGTAAATACGTGATATTCCAGTGAGAAGTGAATTCAAAGATCTGGGAGACTAGAACCCGTAGGGCAAACTGACTTGTGAGATGTCTCATGAATTTCTGCAGGGTCCATGGGGTAGAATCTTGACAAGAAGCTGAGCTGGCTTGTTGATGTTAGGAGCAAAAGCACCTTTTTTGTATTCAAGTCCGTATAATCACTATTCCTTTGCTTTTTATTCTGATGATGTAGACTCCTGTTTGATTCTGGAACTGTCAAAAATGAGCGTTGCTGTCCTCATATTCAAGTATTGCGCTTCGAGTTATCAGTACGAAATGGATGATGGACAGCATAAACTTCTGAGTCTGTTGAAGTCTACTCAGTTCCCTATAAAAACGCCCTTATTTCTTCGAAATAGCCAATAAAAATTAAAAACGGATTCGCGTTAGGCATTTGTCCCCTTTAAAAAACGTAGAAACCATACTCTTTCAAAATGTAATCTCAATCGTCCAGCCATGATCTGAAACAGAGAGAAAAGCGCACGTTGTCAGGGGGATCACACACTGCCACATGCTAGTGAGAAGGAAGACTGAATGTCAAGAATTATATTTACAACCAATCATAATACAACTAGGTGGGGAGGATAGAGTATTCCTATTAGTCGCCTGTTGCATCGTCTTGGGCGAACAATCCCTGCACGCTACATAGACAGCCAGAAATTAGACAAACATAGTTTAAACACTGGAAAACCGCCGAACTTACCACGCCTTACAAAACGCATGTTCAAATTGGGCTCCTCTGTAGGTGGTTATTGTTATCGGCACACTGAATGTGGCCATTGATCGTTGAAGGAACGACTTCACTTCTGTCTCTGTTATACTACCAGTAACTGGTGCAGGCACAGGGAGCCTGGTGAACCCACTGTTGCATATGAAGGGGCAAGTCAATCCGTTAGATTATGGCAAAGGACTTACCAAGTCGACGGGAATAAGGGCAAAATGAGTGACTGGCTGCGAGAATCTGCCTAAATATTTGTCTTCTTCCTCTGACGTGACATGCACTCTCACCCACTTCTGTCTGTCACTTTGGATGTCTTGACAAACATATCTTGCGGAAATTTTCCAGGCATTAGCCATTTTCCAGGGTTCGGTGACGATAGGATATCACTAAATATGACTTTTCTTATAAATCTCGAGACAAGTTGCCTGGATAAGTTGTTGGTTGTGCTGCAGTTTATCAAGTTACTGTCTACAGGGGATGGTAATGATTTAAATTTGAAACCAGTTATTTGAAGTGAGGATGTGCTCTAACTCTTCGTCGTTCTTTTGATGTTTGACCGGTGCTTTGGAGTCCACAGTGGTTATTCGCACCGTGTTCACATATATTGTGGACAGTGCGTTAGCCACACAGTTCTACACTCCATTTCACATGTCTTAAATCTCTGGTAAAACTGTGATATAAAAGCAGGGTGACGAATTCGTCCGCTTCCGTTGAGCGCGTAACGGGCTTATGATCCGTGTAGGTCGTGTATGATCTACATTCTACCATGTGGTGAAGTGTGTGACGGCAAATTAGATTGCGGTTAACTCCCTACCAGAGTAAGAACATTTTTTCTATATATGACTAAGTGTCTTAGAAAAGAATGCGATCTGTTTCTACGCACAAGCGACTGGCTGGTCTTGCGCATCTCCAACAGATTTATGAGAATCCTCTCCCATTAAGGCAACGGAATTCAGAGGCTGAGGGTGTTCACGTCAACGGATAGTACGAAGTATACTAACGCAAGATCTAATACCCACAACTTCTGTAGTATTCGTTCCGCGTAGACCAAAGGCAAAACAAAACACCAGAATTGATCGTCCAAATTACGAGTTATATTTCGGGAACAAATTGGAGTACGAGATGACTGCACGAACGAACGAACGTGACACGACAGCATACCAAATGGCGGGGATGCTTGATCGGAAGCCTTCATCTAAACAAGTTGACTTAATTGGTGAGGGTCAACATCCAGTGTTCAGGGCTGTGGCCAACAATTAGGGGGAATAACCAACCGCTACAGCTTACCCTCACTTATGGGTTGAGGGGACCCTAAGATAAAACCAGTAGGAAGTTAAAAACCCAATGGTTTTGCCACCGTTAAAAGCTCTTCCGATCGGCTTGATGTAGTGCCTACTGGTCTTCTACTTACGCTAATAGGATGTCTGCACATCGCTTTGTGTATGTTTGCCCATGGACCTCGTGCTTCGCTTGCTTCTTGTCCAGTGCCCGCCGCACCTGGAAAAGAAAACAAGAATGCTAAGAACCTTGATGAGGAAAATGTACCAAAAATAACGTTTGAAAAATGATATGCATCTACCATGCAGTAAAATAATGCGAAAATAGAACATCGAAATATATATCTAATTTTTTAATGGATGCAGCACGTACGATTATAGAGAAGCTGTTACTTGTGTTGCGAGATGCAATTTAAAATAATCGATGTGTATGAAAGAAAAAAATATCACAAGCAAATAAGAATTGGGTGAATCGCATCATTAAGTTATGCGTAATAAGTCTGAAGATGTTCTGGGAATCTCACGTTTCTTCCAGAACGCGTTTTGTTTGAGGGCTCGACAGAAGGTTCAATGGCTTTCGCCGTGGCAGTGATTTCTTCGAGGACTAACGGACATCCGGTTAATAATAATATTTTATTTCTGGAACAGAAACCAGCCATTTTTACAGGCATGGACATATGTACACTAATCAGAACTTGTAGAATGTATATGATTTGTTAATCTAGAAATTGATTGAATACTGGTAAATTTGAGAGAAATATTTAAAAAGAAATGTACAAATAAGGCAATAGGTAATTTTCGAGATATGCTTTCAACTGAATAATTCATGAGATATAGCATCAAATCAAAACTGTAATTGAAAAAAATACGGTATGTCAATTTCACGCGGGAATTATAAACGATTACGTTAATTGCGGAAGGTAAGTAGCATTTTTGTACAGGTGCTGACGTGAAATATAAGGGATGCGGAATGAACAGTAATTGTAAGTAAATGATTCATAGAGTGTTTGAAAGTCCATAAAACTTCAAATTCACCGGTAAGTACACCATAACTGTGACATTTCCAGCTTTATATGAGACCAACTTTGAACTTGTCAGCAGATTTCATGATAGAGGTAGTTCCGTTATTCACCAGGTGGACTAGCAATATTCTGAATTAGTTGAGGATGGCGGCACTGTTTCAGTGCCTTCGTTTAAGGCAGTACCTTTGAAAAGAGAAGAAGACTTGTGAATTATTGGGAATGCTTAGTTCTAGGCTCATGGGATTGCCTTCTGAGTAGGCCGGTTTCAGACTGTCGATGCTGACGGAGTCTTCGCGGCCTTTTTTGTCTAAGACAAAGAATTTATCCACACGTTAAGTGACTTTATATGGTCCATCGTTTGGGGGTTCCAGATGGCGACGTACAGAGTCACAACGAATAAATACATGTGAAGAAGCTTTCAAACACGGGTGAACAAAGACGTCTATGGACTGTGGTCGAAGGGGAGAAGGTTTAACTGAACGCATTACGTTCGTGAGCCTGCTGACGTATGAAGCCTGATCTACGGCTGGTGGGGAGCCAGAGGGAGAAACAAACTCACCTGGCAATGGAGGTGTTGTGCCAAATACTAGCTCGGCAGCAGTACAACCAGCATCAGTTTTCAAGGCGTTCCGTATACCTAGGAGAACTAACGGAAGTGATTCAGTCCAATGTGCATTGTTTGCAGTTGGTAACCAATCCCTCAACTGTCGGTGCAGACGTTCTACTATACCATTAGCTTGAGGGTGGTAGGCCGTTGTTCTATAACGCATTCAACCTATGATTTTAGTCAGTGCGAAGAATAAACCGCTTTCGAAATGCCGCCCGCGATCAGATGTTATGGAAGGTGGACATCCAAAGTTTGCGATCCATCTTTCTACAGAGACGCGTGCGACGGTTTTAGCAGATACATCCTTGAGGGGTACTGCTTCAGGCCATCGTGTGAAACGGTCGATGCAGGTTAACGTATAGGTATATCCATGAGATTCTGAGTGGGGTCCAACCAAATCTTAATGATCGTGTTGGAAACGAGCAACAGGGATAAGAAAGGTGCCAAGAGGGCTTTTGGTGTGTCTTACTACCTCTCACTTTTGGCAAGCTAAGCACGTATATGCCCATTCCCTTACTTCTTTATTAATACCAGGCCAACGAAACCGACTAGTTACGAACTTGGCGGTAGTTCGAGTACCTGGGTGGGATGAGCCATGCAACGTACTGAAGACGTTACGTCGATAACTTTTGGCCACGATGGGGCGAGGAGCACTAGTGGAAATGTCACGTAGAATAGTGTATATCCCTATACCTAAGAGTTTCTCGGCTAATTGCAGAGTTGTTTTCGACAACTCATGTTGAAGCTCAGTATCTCCTCTTTGAAGAGGAGACAGTTTCACAAGGTCTTTGCCATCTATTTGGGTGAGGGAACAAATGCGCAACAGGGCATCTGCCAAAGTGTTGTTCACTCCGGATATATGGCGAATATCCGATGTGAACTGTGAAACGTAGTCCAGTTGTCGTGATTATCTAGGTGAATACTTATCTGAAGTTGAATTCAGAGAGTACGTCAGAGGTTTGCGGTCAGTGAAAATTATAAATTCATGGCCCTCCACTGAATGTCGGAAAGGACATACAGCATATAAAGTTGCCAGTTCTCCACCAAATGTGCTGTACTTCGTTTCTGCTATTTGTAGGCGCCTCCAGAAAAAGGCGAGTGGTTGCCACTCTCTGTTGACTAGTTGATGCAGAACTGCACTGATCCCATCAACCGAGATACTTAACGTTGCCATTGGATCCTGATATATAAGAAGTGTGACATCCGCAATGGCTTTTTTAACCCGAATAAAAGCATTTTGAGCAGGCGCGTCAACACAGACAAATTTCCTACCAAACATTTCAATCGGTTTTCCATTTGCAGCCTGTAAGTTGAATGTAGGTTCCTTCTGCCGATCTGCTGCTGCAGCAGGAAGGACGCTGACTTTAACGCCTGTGTCGACTTAGTACAGGGTCTGGTTGACTACATCATGAATGTAAAGCAGGCGACTAGTGCCACCGGCGACGGTTACCGCTGTGCAACCGACGCAGAAGTAATAAGAACTCTGTTGTTTCCGCCCCTAAAACACACTTATCTCGACTGATTGTCATGATGCTGACTTTTTCTTTGCATAACACTGCCTGTCTATGTTGTTATTAGTGAACTAGGATCCAGTGACCTGGCATATTTAGAATAGTCTCGTTTCCGCTGAAGGTTACAATCCCTACTCTGATGAAGTTGCTTTCTTTACAAGGTTTTTAGCAACATTTCGCTTCCTGGCCATAAGTACTGTGATACCAACACCAGTCAGGATTTTTCGGTGAATGTGGCTTGGATTCAGACAGACCATGTGGGTTTCGCCGTTGAGGGGAGTTCGGACGGTGATAGGAGGAGTTACAGGGTATATTTGACCTAAGTACATGCTACTCGGAGTTGCATAACTCTATCACTGCAGTGTCCTTACTCGAAGTCTGTTCGGCAAATAAGCATATTTCAGTGACTGGCCGTTTTGTTATTTCTAGAATTTTGTCTGCAGAAGCAGCTAAGTCGTCTAAAATAACACCCTGAAATGTCATTAGCACAGCTTATACTGACTGTGGCAGTTTGGATAAGAACAACCATCTGAAAAGTCCCTCATCGAACTGACGTTGGCGGATAACTTCCCCTTTTCTCGTTAACATGCTCACACCCGACTGATCACAGAACTCTACGTCGCGGAATAGTTCCTCAAGACGCTGTCGATCCGTGAGGTTGTTTCTCTTTAAGAGGGTTGCTTTAAGCAATTCACATGGGTAACTTACCTCTGGGCTTGACATAGGCATAGTTATGCATTTGCTGAGTTCCCGCAGTGAAGAGTGACAACTTCAAGGAAATGTGAACGTTGATCAGTTAACCCATGTTCACTGAAATCAGACTCAGCTAACTGTAACCATGATTCTGAATTATCTGGCCAAAATGACATCAGCTGAATAGTTTTGGCAGTTGAGCGATTATGGAAGATCTTTGGAGTATGATCACTCATGGCGGAATATACATAGTTGTAATTTAGTAAAGAACAAATGCAAAATGGAACGAACTCACCGGATTTGTCTGTGTATGCACCAAAGATGAAGTTCGCGGTAGGGCTCACAAGTTTAGATGCTAAGGTTGTTGACGCTCACGGACAGTAAGAAGTATACTAACGCAAGATCTAATACCCACAACTTCTGTAGTATTCGTTCCGCGTAGACCAAAGGCAAAACAAAACACCAGAATTGATCGTCCAAATTACGAGTTATATTTCGGGAACAAATTGGAGTACGAGATGACTGCACGAACGAACGAACGTGACACGACAGCATACCAAATGGCGGGGATGCTTGATCGGAAGCCTTCATCTAAACAAGTTGACTTAATTGGTGAGGGTCAACATCCAGTGTTCAGGGCTGTGGCCAACAATTAGGGGGAATTACCAACCGCTACAGCTTACCCTCACTTATGGGTTGAGGGGACCCTAAGATAAAACCAGTAGGAAGTTAAAAACCCAATGGTTTTGCCACCGTTAAAAGCTCTTCCGATCGGCTTGATGTAGTGCCTACTGGTCTTCTACTTACGCTAATAGGATGTCTGCACATCGCTTTGTGTATGTTTGCCCATGGACCTCGTGCTTCGCTTGCTTCTTGTCCAGTGCCCGCCGCACCTGGAAAAGAAAACAAGAATGCTAAGAACCTTGATGAGGAAAATGTACCAAAAATAACGTTTGAAAAATGATATGCATCTACCATGCAGTAAAATAATGCGAAAATAGAACATCGAAATATATATCTAATTTTTTAATGGATGCAGCACGTACGATTATAGAGAAGCTGTTACTTGTGTTGCGAGATGCAATTTAAAATAATCGATGTGTATGAAAGAAAAAAATATCACAAGCAAATAAGAATTGGGTGAATCGCATCATTAAGTTATGCGTAATAAGTCTGAAGATGTTCTGGGAATCTCACGTTTCTTCCAGAACGCGTTTTGTTTGAGGGCTCGACAGAAGGTTCAATGGCTTTCGCCGTGGCAGTGATTTCTTCGAGGACTAACGGACATCCGGTTAATAATAATATTTTATTTCTGGAACAGAAACCAGCCATTTTTACAGGCATGGACATATGTACACGAATCAGAACTTGTAGAATGTATATGATTTGTTAATCTAGAAATTGATTGAATACTGGTAAATTTGAGAGAAATATTTAAAAAGAAATGCACAAATAAGGCAATAGGTAATTTTCGAGATATGCTTTCAACTGAATAATTCATGAGATATAGCATCAAATCAAAACTGTAATTGAAAAAAATACGGTATGTCAATTTCACGCGGGAATTATAAACGATTACGTTAATTGCGGGAGGTAAGTAGCATTTTTGTACAGGTGCTGACGTGAAATATAAGGGATGCTGAATGAACAGTAATTGTAAGTAAATGATTCATAGAGTGTTTGAAAGTCCATAAAACTTCAAATTCACCGGTAAGTACACCATAACTGTGACATTTCCAGCTTTATATGAGACCAACTTTGAACTTGTCAGCAGATTTCATGATGGAGGTAGTTCCGTTATTCACCAGGTGGACTAGCAATATTCTGAATTAGTTGAGGATAGCGGCACTGTTTCAGTGCCTTCGTTTAAGGCAGTACCTTTGAAAAGAGAAGAAGACTTGTGAATTATTGGGAATGCTTAGTTCTAGGCTCATGGGATTGCCTTCTGAGTAGGCCGGTTTCAGACTGTCGATGCTGACGGAGTCTTCGCGGCCTTTTTTGTCTAAGACAAAGAATTTATCCACACGTTAAGTGACTTTATATGGTCCATCGTTTGGGGGTTCCAGATGGCGACGTACAGAGTCACAACGAATAAATACATGTGAAGAAGCTTTCAAACACGGGTGAACAAAGACGTCTGTGGACTGTGGTCGAAGGGGAGAAGGTTTAACTGCAAGCATTGCGTTCGTAAGCCTGCTGACGTATGAAGCCTGATCTACGGCTGGTGGGAAGCCAGAGGGAGAAACAAACTCACCTGGCAATCGAGGTGTTGTGCCATATAATAGCTCGGCAGCAGTACAACCAGCATCAGTTTTCAAGGCGTTTCGTATACCTAGGAGAGCTAACGGAAGTGATTCAGTCCGGTGTGCATTGTTTGCAGCTGGTAACCCAGCCCTCAACTGTCGGTGCAGACGTTCTACCATACCATCTGTTTTAGGGTGGTAGGCCGTTGTTCTATAACGCATTCAACCTATGATTTTAGTCAGTACGAAGAATAAACCGCTTTCGAATTGCCGCCCGCGATCAGATGTTATGGAAGGTGGGCATCCAAAGTTTGCGATCCATCTTTCTACAAAGATGCGTGCGATGGTTTCAGCAGATACATCCTTGAGGGGTACTGCTTCAGGCCATCGTGTGAAACGGTCGATGCAGGTTAACGTATAGGTATATCCATGAGATTCTGAGTGGGGTCCAACCAAATCTTAATGAACGTGTTGGAAACGAGCAACAGGGATAAGAAAGGTGCCAAGAGGGCTTTTGGTGTGTCTTACTACCTCTCACTTTTGGCAAGCTAAGCACGTATATGCCCATTCCCTTACTTCTTTATTAATACCAGGCCAACGAAACCGACTAGTTACGAACTTGGCGGTAGTTCGAGTACCTGGGTGGGATGAGCCATGCAACGTACTGAAGACGTTACGTCGATAACTTTTGGCCACGATGGGGCGAGGAGCACTAGTGGAAATGTCACGTAGAATAGTGTATATCCCTATACCTAAGAGTTTCTCGGCTAATTGCAGAGTTGTTTTCGACAACTCATGTTGAAGCTCAGTATCTCCTCTTTGAAGAGGAGACAGTTTCACAAGGTCTTTGCCATCTATTTGGGTGAGGGAACAAATGCGCAACAGGGCATCTGCCAAGGTGTTGTTCACTCCGGATATATGGCGAATATCCGATGTGAACTGTGAAACGTAGTCCAGTTGTCGTGATTATCTAGGTGAATACTTATCTGAAGTTGAATTCAGAGAGTACGTCAGAGGTTTGCGGTCAGTGAAAATTATAAATTCATGGCCCTCCACTGAATGTCGGAAAGGACATACAGCATATAAAGTTGCCAGTTCTCCACCAAATGTGCTGTACTTCGTTTCTGCTATTTGTAGGCGCCTCCAGAAAAAGGCGAGTGGTTGCCACTCTCTGTTGACTAGTTGATGCAGAACTGCACTGATCCCATCAACCGAGATACTTAACGTTGCCATTGGATCCTGATATATAAGAAGTGTGACATCCGCAATGGCTTTTTTAACCCGAATAAAAGCATTTTGAGCAGGCGCGTCAACACAGACAAATTTCCTACCAAACATTTCAATCGGTTTTCCATTTGCAGCCTGTAAGTTGAATGTAGGTTCCTTCTGCCGATCTGCTGCTGCAGCAGGAAGGACGCTGACTTTAACGCCTGTGTCGACTTAGTACAGGGTCTGGTTGACTACATCATGAATGTAAAGCAGGCGACTAGTGCCACCGGCGACGGTTACCGCTGTGCAACCGACGCAGAAGTAATAAGAACTCTGTTGTTTCCGCCCCTAAAACACACTTATCTCGACTGATTGTCATGATGCTGACTTTTTCTTTGCATAACACTGCCTGTCTATGTTGTTATTAGTGAACTAGGATCCAGTGACCTGGCATATTTAGAATAGTCTCGTTTCCGCTGAAGGTTACAATCCCTACTCTGATGAAGTTGCTTTCTTTACAAGGTTTTTAGCAACATTTCGCTTCCTGGCCATAAGTACTGTGATACCAACACCAGTCAGGATTTTTCGGTGAATGTGGCTTGGATTCAGACAGACCATGTGGGTTTCGCCGTTGAGGGGAGTTCGGACGGTGATAGGAGGAGTTACAGGGTATATTTGACCTAAGTACATGCTACTCGGAGTTGCATAACTCTATCACTGCAGTGTCCTTACTCGAAGTCTGTTCGGCAAATAAGCATATTTCAGTGACTGGCCGTTTTGTTATTTCTAGAATTTTGTCTGCAGAAGCAGCTAAGTCGTCTAAAATAACACCCTGAAATGTCATTAGCACAGCTTATACTGATTGTGGCAGTTTGGATAAGAACAACCATCTGAAAAGTCCCTCATCGAACTGACGTTGGCGGATAACTTCCCCTTTTCTCGTTAACATGCTCACACCCGACTGATCACAGAACTCTACGTTGCGGAATAGTTCCTCAAGACGCTGTCGATCCGTGAGGTTGTTTCTCTTTAAGAGGGTTGCTTTAAGCAATTCACATGGGTAACTTACCTCTGGGCTTGACATAGGCATAGTTATGCATTTGCTGAGTTCCCGCAGTGAAGAGTGACAACTTCAAGGAAATGTGAACGTTGATCAGTTAACCCATGTTCACTGAAATCAGACTCAGCTAACTGTAACCATGATTCTGAATTATCTGGCCAAAATGACATCAGCTGAATAGTTTTGGCAGTTGAGCGATTACGGAAGATCTTCGGAGTATGATCACTCATGGCGGAATATACATAGTTGTAATTTAGTAAAGAACAAATGCAAAATGGAACGAACTCACCGGATTTGTCTGTGTATGCACCAAAGATGAAGTTCGCGGTAGGGCTCACAAGTTTAGATGCTAAGGTTGTTGACGCTCACGGACAGTAAGAAGTATACTAACGCAAGATCTAATACCCACAACTTCTGTAGTATTCGTTCCGCGTAGACCAAAGGCAAAACAAAACACCAGAATTGATCGTCCAAATTACGAGTTATATTTCGGGAACAAATCGGAGTACGAGATGACTGCACGAACGAACGAACGTGACACGACAGCATACCAAATGGCGTGGATGCTTGATCGGAAGCCTTCATCTAAACAAGTTGACTTAATTGGTGAGGGTCAACATCCAGTGTTCAGGGCTGTGGCCAACAATTAGGGGGAATAACCAACCGCTACAGCTTACCCTCACTTATGGGTTGAGGGGACCCTAAGATAAAACCAGTAGGAAGTTAAAAACCCAATGGTTTTGCCACCGTTAAAAGCTCTTCCGATCGGCTTGATGTAGTGCCTACTGGTCTTCTACTTACGCTAATAGGATGTCTGCACATCGCTTTGTGTATGTTTGCCCATGGACCTCGTGCTTCGCTTGCTTCTTGTCCAGTGCCCGCCGCACCTGGAAAAGAAAACAAGAATGCTAAGAACCTTGATGAGGAAAATGTACCAAAAATAACGTTTGAAAAATGATATGCATCTACCATGCAGTAAAATAATGCGAAAATAGAACATCGAAATATATATCTAATTTTTTAATGGATGCAGCACGTACGATTGATTGATGGACTACATCATTTCGAAGTATACACAGTGGAATAAATCATCTTTGCCATCGCATTAACTTTTATAACTTCATAACATTTGGATGTATAATTACTGATATTTCTGCTAAAAGTACCTCCGGACCTGGCGGCACAGCGACTGCTATCCCAGTTCACCCTGATACTCAAGCAGCTGGCTGTTATGCAACACCTCAATTCCAGTTCTCTGTCCTCAAGCTTCAGCATTGTCTACAGGTGTGCAAACACTCTTACAATGGTCTGCAACTCCATTTACTCAAGCCGGTCCTACAGCTGTTCAATTACAACAGTTTACCCAATCACCTCAACAACAACAGATTCAAGCACAAGCTCATCAGTTACAACCAACTCAACAGCAAGCTTATATCCAACAACATCAGCAACAAGCAACAATGATG